>JAJMKT010000046.1:16782-81005 GCA_030563985.1 Geotrichum restrictum | reverse complement strand
AATAGCTACTGTGGACTAGCTATAGTACTGTAGCTACTATTGTACTGTACTACCGCAAAAACCGTCGAAGTAAAAGTGGTGGGGATATTAAACCCTAATCCATCAGAATTCTATGTCCTGCGCACCTAGCCATATCAATAAAGCAGCATTCAGTCAACGAATCCTCCACCAGTAAACGATTCACTGAAGGCTACCAGGTTGACCCAAACGTCAACTCTCTCTGAGTCTCTCAGCATTCGCCAAATTATAGCTAAAATAATGTGTTGCAATATAAAAAATAATAAAAACATGGGTTAAACACCCATGTAAATTGATAGATGGCTGCACTTTATTTCTAGCGTTGCGAGTTTTCCTCGCTGTGTTGTTGATGAATATGTTTTGGAATAGCCCAAGCCGAACATCTCCATTTAGGTCTCGAGTATTTGTGGGTGGAGGTTTAAATTAATTAATATTAATATTAATTTTTGAGTAAATCACGTGAAATCCATTTTTTCTCTAGTCTATTTTTTTCATTTTTTTTATTTATTCACACTGTTTTGTGAATTCAATACCGGTATAACTCTCAAAAACCATCTTGTATTCTCTCGTATTGACTACAAGATCCTTTCAAGATCCCTTCCCAATGACCATTTTGCGTGCAGTAGATCTCGCTGCTCTGTGTTTCTGATGGGATTATGTGTCGTACTATCTTGAAGAGGCTTCACCTGTATTAGATAAAACAATTCTTTTTCAACTACCGGTACCGGTAGTCTAAAGTTCCACACCTATGAGCCTCAAATCACAACACAACCAACTCCTCCAGATCCTATTTTTTTCATTTTTTACATTGCAACACATTATTTTAGTCTACTTAGCTATTAAGTTTTAGAGGGGTCTATATAAAACTGCCTTTAACCCTCGTTTCTTCGTTTCATCGCTTCAATCAAGCAACTTTCTTTCGTCACAAATATGGGACCTATTAGCACCACCCGCCGTATTTGCATTAAGGATGTCACTAAAGAGTCTATCTCTGACTATGCCCGTGCCAACAATCACTTATCGAATAAAGAAATTCTTGACTGAACTCGAAACCTTACTGGGAGGTCAAAATTTCCCCAGCCTGCACTCTCCACAATACTCAAGATGAATGGCATTGGTTCAAGCATTCAAAGAGGTTCAAGCTTTCGGAGAATAAGAAAAGTTGGTTTAATCATTTGGAGAAGAAAAGCTGGTTTAAGCCTTCGGAGAAGAAAAGCTAGTCCAGTGTTGCTTGTGGCAAAATTATAATGGAGGAAGAGACCACCGGTTCTATCGCTAGCAACGATAAGAACAGTAGTAGCAGCATATCAGATACTGACTTGCAGGGCCGGAAAATTGAATCAGAGCGTACAGGCATATCAATTCAGGATCGTCGGACCCCAGCTATAGTTGTTGTCGCCAACATACAGTTCTAGAACCTAAGAATTTCTTGGACTACCTAACATAAAAATCTCTAAATTTGAATATCATTTTATTTACCTTAATTAATATCAATTATAGCTAAAATGTATATCATTGGATAAAGAATTTGCTAAAGAATATATAGATATCCTAATATTTGGTGTACAATCCCTTGCTTCACTCACTGCTTTTACGCGAGGGTCCATGGTATGAACCAATCCATCAAAGTAATTCTGCCCCATTTCATTCCAAGCTTGTCCAATTAACCTAGAAAAGTGTTGCCCATGTCGAGATCTGAGGTGCCCACCAGTCTTAACACTTGCTGTGAAATAGCATGATGCTTCAATCGAGCTCAAACTCTCATTGTCAACACATTTGGAATGAACACAACATAACATTAAATGTATCATAACAGTCCAAACTCAGCAGAGGTGCCTTTAAATTGCTCTAAGGATGAATCAATACGATCAATTATTTCTTTCAGCTTTGCCCAAGCATGTTCCATGGGGTTGCAATTATATCTGGAGAGTACGGCGGCCACGCCATCGGGCAATTCTCGACGTTCCATTGTTGAAAACTGCACTCTATACCATTATAGACATCTCTTTATCCTCCCTGTAAGTTGTAACATGATCCTCTTGATATATTTTGTCTAATTGGTGAATCTGACTTATTTCAAAAAACGTTCCCAGGATTGATTAGCGAGGTGAATATCTAGAAAACAAAATATAAAGAGCCAAAGAAATGAGTAAATATAAAGCCGCCCTCGTGCTGTGAGAATTAACAACTCTGTCGATATAACAATTTGCCATTGTATTCGGCCGACGCCTTTTGTCATGTTGCCTCCATCAAGACCCGAATCACGCCTCTAGTTCTACTCGTCCTTCTGCATTTAACAGTTGGTGGCCGCTTTTGGGGATGTAAACACTAAACCTCAGCAATAACATAATCCATTTGATATCTCCAGCGTTCGTTCCAGTAATTTATCGCAGCCAAAATTTGTTCAAAATAATTAAAAACAGCTTTACAGAGAATACGAATTGATAAAACAGTAAAATTTTAGCTTTCACGAATTGGTCTCTTGGCCCAGTTGGTTAAGGCATCGTGCTAATAGACATATTCTTCCTAGTTAACGCGAGGATCGGCGGTTCGATCCCGCCAGAGACCATTCTTTTTGCTAATGGCTGCGGCTAGCCGCACCCACCTTCCATTTTGCATATGGTTCCTGTAGCTCTCGGTACATCTGAACTATCCAGTAAAGACACACTACTCACTGGAGAACGACGAGAGACACAGTCGATGATACTAGAGTGACAGGACCACCATCACGGTGTCAATAGCTTGTCCAGCACGAACGCGCAGGACTTTACAAGCATCCATACATGCTCTAAGCCCAACACGCGCTGAAGCTCTATCACACACACTACTCTCACATTACTCATTGTAGCGTACAAGCACACAAGACCGCTACACGCACACACACACTCCTCATCATTAATGCATCACAGCTTAGAGAAGACGTTCCGTTAAAGAAGAAGTAAGTGCCTTGCACCTAGTCTAGTATATCCCCCTTAATTAACACTTGTTAACATTCATAAGAGATATTTAGCTCGATTCAAACCATCTTATTTATTATACACACATCCGAATAGGAACAGGCCCCTATTCGAGCTTATTACTCAGGCATCCGACGCCTAGCGAGGGCCGGACCTGACAAGATGTCTATAAATCCTTGTACTGTATTTCCTATATTTCTCTGTTAAAAATTTTCTCTACTCTTACATAGTTTCCAATCTGTCGTCTTCACACATTTTGTATTTGTCCATCTTCCCTTTGTGTTCGTAACATTCGCGCTTGAAAGTGCACCTGCAATTACGTACGAAAGCAGATTGATTATATGGGTCTAGACTTAGAACTGCATGTAAAGGTGTTGAATTTATAGACAGCGTTGTAAAGAGATATCATGGGTAAATCAGCTGAGAATATTTCCACGTACCTAGGCCAGTCTTACCATGATTATCTACGATAGCATTTTACAGCAGTCGAACAGAGTGGACTCTAACTCATGGTAGATTAAACGTACGCGAACAGCTCTTGTGAAGCCGTGCGCTTTAGAAAAGAAGTTAGAGTTGAATGAGTGGGTACGTATCTCCGAGAAGCTCCTCTGCTTCAACAACTGTTAACGTTATTGGCGCAAGCTCAGTCTACCGTGGTACATGGCACTAATGGGATCTTTACTGCGTCGTCGAGTAACTGGGTTACAAAAAGTTCTAGTCGATATTCTTATAAAATAATTAGTACCTATTTTTATTCACGCTTTCACAAGAACAATCCCTAACCCAAACGAAATATTGGGTCGGGAACTAATAAACGAATAAACGAGGAAATGAATTGCATGACACGAATGTCATTTCCATTTTGTGTTGTGACTTTCCCTTTTTTTTTTTTTCATTATACCATTTTGGCTATTCATTAAATAAAGGGTAAACATGGTGGACTATGATGTAGTTATTGTCGGTGCGGGAATAGTGGGCACTTCGTTGTCTGTTGCTTTGGCCCGACAAGGTCGATCTGTGCTTGTCGTCGAGCGCGATCTTAGTGAGCCTAACCGAATTGTAGGTGAACTGATGCAGCCCGGAGGCTTAAAAGCCTTGAAGGAACTTGGATTAGAAAAGGCTACGGAAGGCATAGATTCCATCCCTGTTCACGGATACCAGATCTTTTATCATGATCAGGACCGGTCGATCCCTTATCCGTTGGTGCCCGGCAGTAAAACCGAAAGAGAACAGGGAAGGTCGTTTCACCACGGAAAATTTATTACACAACTGCGAAATATTATGCTCGCTGAGCCAAATGTAACTGTACTGGAGGCCACTGTAACTGATATCTTGCACGATGAGGAGGGAAACTACACTGGGGTCAAGACGAAAAACAAGACCGGCGACTTTGCCGACTGCTTTGCCAAGTTGACAGTGGTTGCCGACGGCACAACTAGCAGGTTTCGCAAAGACTTCACTACCCGGAAACCCGTTGTTAAATCAAACTTTGTCGGAATGGTCCTTCAGGACGCTGTGATACCCAACTCTTTCCATGGGCATGTCATTCTCGGAGATCACGCCCCTGTTTTGGTGTACCAAATTGGCACACACGAAACTCGTATTCTGTGTGATATCCGAGGCCCAATGCCATCCATTTCGTCGGGTGCCATGAAAGAGTATTTGCTCGATCATGTGTTGCCCAATGTCCCAGAATCGCTTCAGCCCAGCGTCAAGTCAGCCATTTTAGAGGGAAAATTCCGAACCATGCCAAACCAGTTCTTGCCAACGAGCCCGACCCGATCGCCTGGTCTAATACTGCTAGGAGATGCCTGGAACATGCGACATCCGCTAACCGGCGGTGGCATGACTGTCGCATTGAGTGATGTCGTACTACTTACCAAGCACTTGCGCGGTGTGGGAAACCTTGGTAACTGGAACGCCGTTTCAGCCGAATTGAATGATTTTTACTGGGAGCGCAAGAGCCTGGCATCCGTGATTAACATTTTGGCACAAGCGTTGTATGCGCTTTTTGCGGCAGACTCTGACAATTTACGGATTCTGCAACGTGGGTGCTTTCAGTATTTCGCGCGAGGTGGGGAATGTGTAAACGGGCCCTCGTCGCTGCTCAGTGGGGTTTTACCGCGGCCCGCCATTCTGGTGTATCATTTCTTTGCTGTTGCATTTTATGCGATTCGGTGTAATTTTTATGACCACGGTTTAGTTGGTTCTCCGATAGCTCTTATCCAGGCATTCACTGTGCTTTATACGGCCACGATTGTGATTTTGCCATTTATGCTTGAGGAGGTGAAATGGTATTAAGGAAGGTTTTATAATGAACATGGACATATGTTTTACAAATAAATGGAGGAATTAATTTGCGAAGACTTAATAATTACAGTGATTGCAGCGAGAGAGCAGAGTGTGAATAAATTGTTGGTGAAGAATTCCCAGCCTACCAGTATAGTATTTTTTCTTTCTATACTGTATACTAGTATATACAGTACTTGACAGTTGACATACTTCGTGCTCCCTCTACTCGACGGCAGATCACTGCTTTTGGTACCGGTAGTTCACTACTCTTGGTAAACCAGCTCTATTATCTAGTTTTTAAAACAAAAATCGCTTCTAGGCTCACGTTAATTTTCAAGATCCTCGATATGCCATTTACATGAGGGCTACACGGCTTCAAAGCTCAAATATAGTAAGTACAATACGTGCTGGTCATAGGCTTATAGCTCGTTAACGATTGGTCCATGTTAAAAACTTATAAAAACGTCAAAATCAACTGTAAAAAGGTCATGATCAATCGCGTAGACTAGACCTAGTCTAAAGTTTCTCTAAACCGTAAAATCAATCGTAAAACGTCAATTGTAAAACGTCAATTGTAAAACGTTAACTCGACATCTCCGTTCATGCGTGGCCGATAAAGTCGAAATAAAAACGGGCTCTACTTTTCGTAAATTTTCGTGATTTCATGCAATATATTCGTAACTACATTCGTAAATGTTTGTGTAAATATTCGTGAATAGTCGTGTACTAGTATATTGTATTGTAGCGCCCTGGAATATTGAATAACTTATTGTTTCGTCGAGTCGTCAATTAATCGTCAATTTACACGTTTTTTTTTGTCTAAACTTCCGCGGGTCTTTTGGATAGAAACTACCCCAGACTTTTTTTATTTACCGGTACAGTACGTACTGTAGTGTATTTCATTTCTTTGACGAAAATGTAACGGACGGTAATACAGTACTGTACTACAGCGCCAGTAAAATAACCATGCACCCCAGATTTTTATTTAAAACTGGCGCTCAGTTAGAATATATATATACCATCTTCAAAACGATCAAGCTCTACTGGTCAGTTCCAGACCAATTTACTCAAAAATACATATTCAATCTACTAGTCTACAGTACGTACTTATATATATTTCAAAATTCATAATATCGTCTTCTTTTTTTGATTGTTAAAGTTTTCTATTTAAATAGCAACAGATTTGCGGAATTTGGCACCAGCGTAGATTGCCTTGTTGCCGAGCTCCTCCTCGATACGGAGAATCTCATTAAGCTTAGCCAGGCGCTCGGAACGGGCAGGAGCACCAGCCTTAATCTGTCCAGAACGGAGACCAACGGCAATTTCTGCAATAGTAGTGTCCTCAGTCTCACCCGATCTGTGCGAAACCATGACTCCCCAGCCAGCTGCATATGAGTCCTTGGCAGCCTGAATGGACTCGGTAAGAGAACCAATCTGGTTGACCTTCAGTAGCAAAGCATTGGCAGCCTTCTTTTCAATGGCAGTCTTGATGCGCAAGGGGTTGGTCACTGTCAGATCATCACCAACAATCTGGGTCTTAGAAGCAGCCTTGGTGTAGAAGTGAATCCAAGTCTCCCAGTCGTCCTCGGCAAAGGGGTCTTCCAGAGACACAATGGGGTATTTGTCGAGCAAACGCAGGTAAAGATCAGAAAGCTGCTCACCAGTGAGCCACTTGGAGGGATCAGAATCAGGGTTCTTAAAGTCCAGGTCGTACTTTCCGTCCTTGAAGAATTCAGAAGAAGCAGCGTCAATGGCAATAGAAACCTTTCCGGTGTATCCCGCCTTCTCAATAGCATCAGTAATCAGGTCGAGAGCCTCTTCGGGAGTCTGAATATCGGGAGCAACACCACCCTCATCACCAACGTTTCCAGCAGAAGTACCGTACTTCTTCTTAGCCAAGGACTTGAGAATCTGGTACACTTCGGCACCAGCACGCATAGCCTCAGTGAAAGAAGGAAAGTCAAGAGGAACAATCATGAATTCCTGAATGGCAAGACGGCCACCGGCATGCGAACCACCATTAAGGACATTCTGGAACGGAACGGGAAGGACATAAGGAGCAGGAGTTCCAGAGAGTTCCGCAATGTGCTGGTAGAGAGGTACGCCCTTTTGAGCGGCACCAGCCTTGGCCACGGCAAGCGAAACACCAAGAATAGCGTTAGCACCGAGCTTAGCTTTATTAGGAGTACCGTCAAGCTTGAGTAAGAACTCATCAATTGCAGTTTGATCAGCGACATCAATGTTTGCCTTAATAAGAGCGGGTGCAATGATGGAGTTGACGTTAGAAACAGCAGTCAAAACACCCTTTCCAGCCCACTTGGACTTATCTCCGTCACGGAGCTCAAGGGCCTCGTGGATACCTGTAGAAGCTCCGGAAGGGACGATTGCGCGGAAGAGACCCTTTTCGGTATGAACGTCTACCTCGACGGTGGGATTACCACGAGAGTCGTAGACTGAACGAGCATGAATCTTGGAAATGGCCATTGTTTTTTTATATAATTGAGAGGAGAGAGAATAATTGAGAGGAGGAGAAGGGGTATTGAGAAGAAGAAGAGAAAGAAAATGAAGATTGCTGCCTTTTATATGTTTCTTGAGAATTCGGGTTCAACATGTTTCTTGCGTGCTATGAAAGATGGGGTTATGAATCACTATTCACATAGTAAACAGGTCTGTCATTAGTAGTATTTTTACGCATATTATGGCACAAGATAATTATATAGCGATATACCGCATACTTGACGAGAATAACCCGGGCCTTTATAATAATACACAAAATACAACAAAATTTATAGTTCGACAACTTCCAGACACTGAAAGTATGTCAAAATGGATCCAACGAACTTCTCATTTTTATTACTTCGTTTCAAATACTGTCACTCACAGTGTATGTAGACTCAAAAAAAAAGATAAACAAGGCTTGAAATAAATAAAAAATAAAAGAAAAATACAAAATCATGAAAATAAATCAACTCAAATCTAACTCGTAGAAGAGTCCAAATAAGAATTACCAGGCACTCCAAAATCACCAAGAAAGTCATCATTAAATCCCGTTGCGTCGTCCATCATAAAAGCGTCTTGTTCGTTACTACCGGGCACGAGCCCAGACTTGATCAATTCGTCAAAAGTGCCATTATCGTCACCAGCTGCAAACCCACCATACATGGACTGAGAATCTCCCTCCTCGCCTCCCTCCAATGATGCAAAACTCAGATTGTACGAAATACTTCGATTGCTGCTGGGGTCTGCTGGAGTTTTCAAAGAGTTTTCTTCGTTAGTGGTATCGCTGGATATGGTTTTTACCGACATGTTTAGCGCACTATTAACACCTTCAGCGCCCTCTTTACTATTGTCATGGTCCTCTTCCTCCTCTTCTAAGTCTTCTTCTTCCTCCTTAACAATTGACACACGCTTGCTATTTCCATCGATTGTTACTAACGAGCCCGTGCGTGACAATGGTGGTGCAAGGTGTTGTTGCTTTCCGTCGGCGCTGGTGTCAACAAATGTTTTTAAATGCTCAGTTTTTGACTGCGGCTGCTTGCGCTTTTCCTCTGGTTTTTCATACTGATGAAATGTAAGAACCTCAAATTTTCCCATCCCATCGGCCGATCCAGGCCGTACTCGAGATTTGCCAGGCGACATTGTAGGTTGTTTGCCATCTGTACCAGCAGTCAAATTCACGGAATCTTCAAGCCCACTTTTGTGTTGTTGAATACTGTTTAAAGGAAACACCAGCTGCTGACCTTGACTTGCAAATGTCGTATTGGTAGGAACAGGCGTTTTTTCGCGCGAACCCGTAAAACTCGTTGGCGAGAATGATCCTGTTATAGGCGACCGAGCGGCTGGACTACTCGCATACCTTCCAGAGCGCCTTTGACTCAATTGGATACCAGTTGCTGACAAAGTTGGTGTTGGTGGCTTTCGAAGAGGGCCACCGGCCGTTCCCACGGGTCCCATGGCAGGCGAAACAAACCCAGATCCTGAAGAAGAAGGCGGAGATCCACTGCTTCCTGGAGAGTTTAAATCAAATGAGAATGCGGCTTGTCCAGACTCGCTGGGTGATGAAAATCGCCTAGCAAGGTCCGAAGTTTGCGCATTCGATCGCCGTCGCTTAGGCTTTTCGCTGCTCATAGAACCGCTATTGCTTCCAGAGTCTGCGATTTCTGCACTGGCCATGACCTCATCTACACTATAGTCCACGCTAGGCCTTTTTGAATCCGATGGGAACCATATTGAAGGCATATTGGCCAAATACGGAGATACGAGAGGTGACATGAGACCAGAAACGTCATCTACACCATCCATCTCAGATACTGTTGTAGAAGGAGAAGGATACTGGCTAATGGGGAATGTCGGGCTATTCGGAGAAAAGACACCTGAAAAAAAGTCTACAGGAGATGCAAAATGCATACCAGTGGGGGTAGAGGAGTTGCTAAAAGACGTCTGCTTTGGTTGAATCCATTGAGGACCTTTCTGCAAAGAGGGAGGCATATGTGGCTGATTAGGCATCTGAGAGCTGTTAGAAACCGATCTTCGCATTCGCGTAACTGTCTGGTCTGCATTTCGGCGAGCTGTAATTGCGGCGGCGGCTGCACCGACCGCAAGGGCATTGGAATGCGAAGTGATGGGTGTGGTGGTGATCGTATTTGTCATATTGCCTGGCATAGAGGTTGACCCCTTCGTGGGAATTTGATTGATCGTATTAGGTCTTTGAGGCGTACCAAGCTGGTTAACCATAGGACTAGACTTTACAACCCTAAGTCCATTAGAAAATGATTTTGATAAAGGTATCTGAATTGACGGTGCTGGCATTTGTTGTTGCGCCGTAGCTTGTTGTTGTTTTAGTTGCTGTTGCTGTTGCTGCTGCTGTTGTTGATGTAGTTGTTGTAGCTGTTGCTGCTGTTGTTGCTGTAGCTGTTGCTGCTGTTGTTGCTGCTGCTGCTGTTGATATTGCTGATGCTGATGTTGCTGGCTTTGAGTCTGTGCTTGTTGCTTTTGTTGAATATACTGAGCTTGTTGCATTTGAGACAGTTGCATCTGCTGCATTTGGAACTTGGCTTGATCCTGTGGCGATAATGGCATCTGTTGCTGCTGCTGTATTCTCGTACGCATATTATACAAGTCCTGCTCACTCATCATTGAAAGGTTCTGCTTAGGAAACATTTGTGGCTGATGTTGCTGATAAACCAAGCCTTGGGGAGTTTGATATGTCATGGGTTGTTGCTGGAGCTTATTGGTTCCTTGAGAAACCTGGGTAGTATGAATCACAGGAGCTTGTTGAAGATGTTGTTGTTGTTGCTGCTGCTGCTGCTGCTGCTGCTGCTGCTGAACGGCCTTGCCGGAACCCAACGATATCCCACCGTTGTATTGATTCTGCATAGCATTCTCCTTTTTGACGGAAAAGTTTGCTGTTTGTGAATTACCAATAGCTGCTGCAGCAGCTGCCACCGCAAAATTGCTGTTCTGGGCTCCAGCTGTAGTTACAGGTACATTGGGGTCCATGAAATGGATCATTCCCATATTATTGGCAGGAACATAATGCGGCATGGGCTGATTTGGGAGTGCTTGGGTAAGGTTGATCGGCCACTGCACAGGGAATCCTTGTTGAGCGGCTTTCATATTGGTTTGTATTAGGTTCAACGGAATGGGTGCATTTCTAGCATCGGCCTTTGTCATTGATCGTCCAACCGAGTTAGGGATGTTTGACTTCACCGACGTTTGGCTAGCCGCGTTAAGTTTTTTAATGATTGGCTCCTCATCATTCGATCGAGCCTTCGCTCTTCTGTTTTGAAACCAAATCTAGTAAAAAGTTAGTAATTAGAATTAAATGGATAAAAGGGCACACTGTGCACTAACCTGGATATTGCGCACTGGCAGGCCTGTTTCATGAGCTAATGAGTCTCTGGTTTCTCTGTCTGGTTTGGGGTTGTTTTGGAATGAGGTTTCCAAAATCAAGGTTTTTTCAGGAGGAATTCGTTTCCGACTGTTTGGTGCGGCATCATGTTTTCGAGGAACGACAGCGACTGGCACATCAAGGGGCGGTTGAGTCGCACTGCTAGTGTCCAAGCTAAGATGCTTATGAGGAGGCCCAGGCATGGAGTGTGGCACATTTGAAGTTACCGGGGCTTGCGTAGTGGCAGCCGAAGGCTGGCTCCCATTACTTGTTGACTGAGTTTGACTAGAAAGCTGGTTTAACGCATACGCATCAGTAGGAGTCGCGATATTAGAAGTTGACTGTCCCTGGGTAGTAGAAGGAGTAAATGACGAGCCGTCAAAAAACGCGTTGCTGTTGAAGTCTCCCGTAATATCGAAATCACCGACGTTTATTTGAGCTGCAAACCCCAAGTCTGTGGCGAGATCGGACGAAAAGTCCGCAAACATATCGAGAGAAGTAGTGACATCAGTGCTGTAAAGATTATTTTCGAATGCATTCATGCCAGCTGTGTTAGCTGTTTCGTCAGACACGGCGGACATTCCCAAGCCGTTGGAATTTCCCACCTGAAATCTCTGAAAGGAATGGGATGCTGCTATATCTGCGCTGGAGGAATAGGCGTTGTCCAATTTGGCAGTATCTGGCGACGGCATAGAGGTCACGGTGGACGTGAAACCCGCTTTATGCAAAAATGAATTTGTCAGAAGGTTGCGGAGTAAGGCAGGTTGGCGGCAGGATAAGGAATATGAAGTTTGAAGTATATCAGGAATACGACTGCTGACGGGACAAGGTCATTAAACAAGTGTCACGCAAGGGCAACGAAGCGCGCAGTTCACAGAATGTAAGAGTGCTACAGGGAGCTGGGCGTGTTGTTTGACAAAATAAAGAGCAGAGGAGAGAAACCTGAGAAGGAAAAAGGGGGAGGGGGGGTTCGTTTCGATTACAGAGGTAGCAAGTGGTAAATAAACCAGGTACAAAGCAAGTGATAATTCTAGTTGAGAATTTCCATGAGGTCCACAATGTAATTTCAGAGCCAAGCGAACGAGTTTGATAAAGAGACTAGATGTGATAATAGGGTAAATATAAAATTTAGAGCAAAAAAATAAGAGAGAAACTACGCGAAGAAGAAGAAAGAGCGGGCATTGTGCCGAAGTCTTGTGTACCCTAGCCCTTTCATTAAGCCATTTGGCGCCAGACAGTACAAACAGTTTACGCGGCAAGAGAAATTCAATGGAGATAGACAAGCCCTTGAGAATCTGAGATCATCAGTGAGATGAGTCCTGTTTTTTTCTCATTGAGTTCTTCTTCTATCGCGACTTGTCACTGCAGTTCTGGAATACACGCGTAACCCAATATTTACAGCCTCAGTCTCTCACTATCTGGACCGTTGGGTTGGACCGTTAGCACACACTAATTGTTTGCTTCTAGCTAAGCTCCATGAGCTTCTGTGGATCCTTTTGAACGGGTGAACAAGACGTTGATGCGTATATTATTCCTGATGCAGGACTTGAACTTGCACTATCAATTCAATATTAATTTAAATTGTATGGTGTCATATGGACCGTAGTAACTGCGCGGCAGCTAGCCTCGAAGAAATTCTCTCCGCATTCATGAACGAGGCGAGCTCTCGAGGCACATATGATGTTCGGCCGGTTAAGTAGGTTGTCAGCACTTTTCTTAGCACTTTCAGCACTCTTTCAGCACTCGTTCAGCACTCCTACTGCACTGCGGAACTCTGCTCTGGAACCCATAATCCCCAGATCATCATTTTCACGAAACGTTAAGCCTGCGGAACTAGTCCACACTGGACTCCACAGCATACTATATGTTACAGCATGTCGCGAACTGCAACTCAGTTATTGCTGTTGACTCGAGATCTCTGATACATCGATATCTCGATAACAATACCAAGTGAAAAACCAAGAAAAAACATAGGTGTATTTACATTATACTAATTTATGATGATCACAAACACGAAAGAAAAGAAAAAAAGAAAGAGAAAATAAAAATGCGTTTTATATACAGGGAAGATGATCCTTTTTTTTTTTTTTATGGCCCAAAAAAAAGATGCATATATGGTTGGTGTGGTGGGATTGAATTCTTGAAAAAAAAGTTTCTCAATGCTCTCAAGAAAAGAAATACTTGGAGTTCGTTAGTTCTCTGACGTCGAAATTGCCCTTTGGAGGAACTTGACTGATCCTAAGAGGCATGAATAACCCAAGAGTGCCCTTTTTGGCCTTGCCGTCGAGTGTCAGTTTTCGCGAAGTAGTCTCTTCAGCAATCTCCTCAACAGCAGCGACAGCAGAAGCCTCAGGAACATCGGAAATTTCAGATTCACTGTCAGACAGATCGGCTGCCTCAAAATTGGAATCAAGACCAGTGCCAATGTGCTCAGTTGACTTGAGCTTTACAGCAACTCCTCGCGACGCAATCTTGCTTTCCGACGCCTGTGATATTAAAGTGAGTAACTCAGCTTCTGGTAATTTTTCAATAATGCTCAGGGGAGTAACCATGGACCGGCCGCGCTCAACAGCTTCGGGGTTTTCGGCTTCATCAGTGGCCAACAGATCAAGGCGCTCGCGTTCGATAGAGATTTCCTGTTCGACCGAAAGCTTGCTAACACCGTACTTCTTGGCTAGCTCTTCACGCACGGCAATAATCTGCACGGCAGTCTCGCAGTTCCGTGGAATCTCGGCATACTCAAGCATGCCGCTATATCTCTGTACGAATTCGTTGCGAAGATGATCAACCAGATCAACCTCATGCAATCGGATAAATGCATCACGAAGGGTTTTGTTCATTTCGTCAATGTCTGCTGCGTGAGTCCAATATGAATCATGCACTGACGCGAATTGCATTCCCTTGCGGCCACATTCTGCCGCACTCAGAAGCATATGTGTAGCATCCAGAGAATGAATGTAATTCGGTGGGAAAGCCGTGCGCTGCTTTCTAGGGTTAACGCCGCGCAGGGCGTACGGGTCCGACAAATACACACTTTGTAGCTTTGTTTGGATCTGTGTCTTTTTGTCTTCGCGGTAGGGTTGCACGATAGGCAAGCCTAATGGAGTGGTCCAAATAACACTTGACATGAAATCAGGTCTGTTACCATTGCGATCCGAGGCAGCATCAATATCAAGGCGAACCGACTTGGAAATCTTGGTTGCAGTTTCTCCCAGCCAATCTTGAATCAAATGAGCTCCCTCAAATAGTGATCTCACAGCCTCGAATACTTTTCGCGCAAGGTAGATAGATGAAGAATACAAAGCGTGATCTTCCATACCCTCCTTGCCCTTGAGCTGCGAAGCAATCTGAGCACGCGCACCCACAAAGGTAACACCGTACACATTTGTCATGACAGTTTGTTTAATGACTTTGCGCACTAGTTTGTCCTGCAAAAGTATTGCCGTTTGATTGCCCTTCTTCGCATCGGCATCCACGTAGCCTTGAACAATGTTTAGCACTCGTGAGTAGACATCCTGAGGCCTGTCACTAGGAACCAGGTTGACCTGTCGAGCGCCCTCAACATCACCACCAAGAGCGGCATAGTGCTGTAGCCCGTTACAGGTTCCGTCCTGGTGCACAGGTAAGTGACTGATATAATCCCTAGCGTCCGGCATAGACATGGCCTCATTGAGTTCCATGCAGGCAGCTAGAGTTTGCCAAGGGTTCTCACCCTTCATCCACCACTTGTCACCATCGAGCGGGTTTTCTGCTGAATCAAACACCTCTTCCATATGGGTATCAACGAACTTCTCGCGTTCCTCAAAGCTATATTTGTCGTAGCCAAACACATTGGCAACATGGATTTTGAGCCATCTTAACCCACTGACCCCGAGACGTCTGCCCTCCCAGAATTTCAGCAAACTTCTCGACAGATCGTTTCCTAGATGATTTAAATGAGGTGATAAGGGATATGCACGTCCTCGGAAATCCATGTTATGAGGGAGGTAGAACCGCTCTCCTAAAAATGCACGAGCAATTTCAAGTTTGTAGTTGGTATCGCATCTCTGCGAAAACTTTGTCTGATGTTCGTTGTGTAATTTTCGGCACTCTCTTAGCCAATCTCGTCGAACTGAGGGATCAGCGTCTCGTGGAGGGGCTGGAGGAATCGATAGTTCGCCTTGCTCTTCCGGGATTTCAAGAAAGTGTTTTCCGCTATTCCACACAGTAGTTATAGTTTTGAACAGGTCAGAGTTGATAGTCCAAGCCGTCTGCCCAAGCACATTGAGGCCTTCATAAACACCGCCAATATCTTCACGATCAGATGCAGCACGCAGATAAGCGAGTTGTTCGGGTGCATCTTTCACTCTCATGATTGGAGATGAACTATAAAGGTACCCTCCATTTCTATACGACACCCAAGGCCTGGGCTTGATCAACATGGGGAGCAGCTGAGGTTGTAGCACTGAACTTTTAGCATCACCCGAAATGAACTTACTCAGGTATTTGTGAACCTTGAGAACTCCTAAACGAGTTCCGCCCTGATATTGGTAGCCGTGGTAAAATGCAGGGGCCTCCCCCTTCACAGTCTCACCAGTAACGGGGTCTTTTCCATAAACAGGGACCTTGGCTACATGCAATAAGAGGGAAATAAGGAGAGAGCCAACTTTGGCACGAGTGGCAGCGGGCCAACTCGTTTGTGTTGAGTTCAGTTGGCTATCTTTGACAAGTCCTTGCACAGATGACACGGACTCAGAGTTGAGCGACTTGGTTGAAATACCACTCAGAGCCTTCTTTTCCCGACTGGATGCTTTGGACGTCTTGTATTCCATTTCAACCGCTGAACCAACAGCAAGCACGGCACGCGCAGTTCTCATACCTTCCATAACACCTCCTGTCGAAGTTAATTTGAGAATCTCCAGCATGGTAAGAATACCAAGCTTTTCTGGCTTAACGAGTAAAAGGTACGGACCGTACTCAAATCGCTCTCCAATTTCTAAGTCTACACTTTCTTCTTCAGAATTTGCAGCCTTGGTCTTTCTAGTTTTTCTAGTATGTCGTCGCAGGTCTACTTTAGTGCTGTACTTGACCGTCTCTTTGATGCGGACTAATTCTTCTTCAATTAGTGGTTGTAGATCTCTATTCCATTGCCAAAGCAATGCTTCTAGAGGTTTGAAGGTAATATCACCGCGCTGGCGCATTTGTTCATAAGTGTGCTTCCATTTCTGTTTGGCGCCTTCAAAACCCTTGGTTTCAATGGCCTCTTGTCGAACTCGGTTAAATTCGTCAAATGCTTCCTCAAAAGTCTCGATTTCTTCTGGCTTGAGCGATTTGTATATTTTTAAAAAGTCAATGTAACTTTCTTCTGATTCAGTTGACTTTGACGATGTGAGAGGAGAAATTTTCTCTAAAAGCTTTACAGTAGCCTCTGAGGATGCCATTCCAGTAAGAGTGTGGCGGATGGTTTTGAGACCCATGGTCTCAACCGCACTCAGCTCGGCAACACCAGGCTTATAAAGAGACTTGACGGCATCTGTGTCTGTATCCTCTTCGTCATGTATCTCTTTAGAGACTACATTTTGTGGATCCGAAGGAGTGTATTTGACTTCGCTCATCGAGCGCACCAGATCCCGGTACTGAGGGTCTATCTCATCTAATGAAATTTCACATATCTAAATAGTTAGCAACATCCGGCCAACTAAAAATTGAAAATGTTTACTTACTTTAATAATTTTGGAAATCATTTGGATGCCTAGGACGTCGACATGTTTTAATACTTCGCGATCGGGAGATGCTTCGCTAAGATGCTTAAGAATGGCGGATCGGTCATAGTCGGTAGCCAAACATATATTTCGGAGAACAATAGCGTGAGTAACTGAGTCGGCTGAGAAAGTTGGGAGTTTTGTGCTTATCGATTTCAGCCAGTTTTGGGCCACGCTCGCATCGTTCTCATTGACTTCGGCGAGTCTTAGTAGGTAGTTATTTACAGCGACAGTAATGTCGTTAGGAGCTGAATGCGAACTAAAGCTGATGAGAACATCTTCAGCGCGTACAAAGTTCTGGGTATCTAGGCATGCTTCTAGTAGAGTCCACAGGTGTGAATAATTTTTCATCAAGGACTGTCGAGAAACTTTATCATGGGGAGACGACCACGAGGTAGTTGGGTTTGAGCTGACAGGTTTGTAAAATGGCATTCCGGCCTCAGAGGTTTTCTTGCGGGCAGGACCTCGCCCCCGGCGCTTAGGCTTGATTTGTTGAGTTTGTTCGCCAAATGTAGACTCCGGTCGATAGTTGGAAAAAAGGTCACTGTCTAGTGGGCGTGCTGAGTATGCTGTCGCTTCAGCAGCGGATTGTTCGCTTTTACTCTTCGTCTGGAATAGCCTCAAAAAGGTTGTCGATGATGCTGAAGTTTGCTGATTTCTATAATTTGTTATGGCTGGAAACGTTTTGCCCAGTATTGACCGTTGGACACACAACTCCCGGTACGAGAGGGATATCCGTGCAAATGAACGCATAGCTCTGAAATTAACAAATGAAAAACGACAAAAGAAGTTTGTTGCAGGAATAATGAAGGACTACCTGAATGCTAGGGCATAATCGGTTGTGAGGATTTCACAAGAAAAAATTGTGAAAAAAAATTTTCTACTGGCAGATTCCGTGAGATCTCGGATATTGGGAAGTAAAAAAAAAAGGTCATGTGATAGTTTGAAAAATTTATTAATTCAAATAGTTTTAACGACACCAATGAAAATACAAAAAGTTCAGTTGAGTCGACCCTTTCACAGGCCTTTATGAAAGTGCAGATTAATTAAACATACTGGAAAATATTAAACAAAACAATAGAAAAAAGTATAGAGCTTGAAACAGACATCTTAAGTCGTGAACTAATAATTATAGTAGCGAAAGGATCAACCGCAGCAGAAGGAAGTGATTTTGGACCAGACACCCTTATTTTCAGTGTCTGGATTCTGCTGCTGCTGTGAATAGTAGGGATTGGAAGACTGTGTATGCGATTGCTCATTGAGATGCTGTGGTTGATGCTTCACAGCAATGGGCTGTGAGTATTGCTGCGTAGATGGCCCGCCTGCATTGCCTTGGACTGGAGCGGAAGGTTGCTGTGCTTGAGTGTAGGTTGACTGGTATTGGCCACCCTGGGCCAACGTCTTACCCATTCGGCTTCCAGGCGTGACACCAGAGGTACCTTGACCTTGAGCGGCACCTGCAGAAGTTGGCAGTTGGGGGTTTTGACCACGCGAGCGCTTGGACTTGCTAGGATTGCGCGTCATGGCAGCATTAGGAGGTAAGGGGTGGTTAAGACGGCCTTGTTGACCATACTGAGATCCATTTTGCTGAGTGTTGGCAGCCGTGTTCTGAACAGCGGCATTCGTGTTTGCAGCTGCTTGTCTGTGACCAGGGGGGTAGGGGTGTCCGTAACCATGGAGATTAGGTTTCCTATTATTGACCAAATCCCATCCTTTGCCTCCATTGAGCTTCATCCAGTCATATTCACCGTCCTCGGCCTCTCCCGTAGACTTGAGGGCCTGAGTAAAGAGATCGCGCATGTAGTCGTAATCGGGAGTGGCATCGAAATTCAAGTTTCGTACGTAAGTGAGGTATTGTTCCAATTGTTCTGGGAATCCCGCACAAAGGTCTTTAACGGCGGTGGTTTGCTTTTTCTCGCCAATCTTTTCGTACTTTTGTTTGTTTGTAGCAGCCTTAAGCCCTTGCCAGGGAAGTCCACCTCGTAAAAAGTACATGAAAACATGACCCAAGGCTTCGAGATCATCACGCCGTGATTGCTCACGACCGAGATGAGTGTTGATGGACATATATCTGGCGGTTCCAGATAAAGATTTGCGTTCGCGGTAAGGAATATGCTGTTTTGTTTTGGGATCCCTGTACTGCTTGGCCATGCCAAAGTCAATCACGTAAACCAGATTGGCGGTTCTAGTATTGGGTTTGCCAATAAGAAAGTTATCCGGCTTAATATCCCTATAAATGAGAGACTTTTCATGGATGGTTTGAACGCGAGAAATCATTTGCTTAGCGACCATGACGGTAGTCTTGAGAGAAAACCGACGGTCACACCAGTCAAATAAGTCCTCAAGCGAGGGTCCAAGGAGGTCGATAACCAGAATATTGTGCAGTCCTTCTTGACCAAAGTAGTAAACACTAGGAATGCCGACAGAGCCAACTAATATCTTGTATGTTCTGTATTCGTCCCGAAGTTGTGGAGCATCCGATTTTCTTGGTTCGAATTTGATAGCCACTTGTTGATTATTAAGAAGGTTGGTTCCCTCAAACAAAACACCAAAGGAACCTTCACCAATTTTCTTGCCAACGCGGTAATGAACGCCAACCACGTTGGATGACTGAATGTGGTTAGACATTAGTGGAAGAGGGCAAGTTTATGCAAAGAGTCGTATGTAGAGAGAAATCAAAGGGTCAAATGAACAGTCAACACAAAGGGTTTTGAAATATTAGCCAAAGGGTGAATAGGAGATGAGCTCAGGAGAGCTGTAAACTAAAAGCGTAAAGAAACGAGCAAGTGTACAGGTAGTGTAGAGACGAGAAGCAGTGAAGCAGTTGGCGGTCTATAAGTACATGGAAAGAGAGGAGGTGTCCAGGTTGCCGCGTGGTGATGCTAGAAGGAAACGTACTCAAGCGTCACTGTTAGCTCTTCAAGACAAGAGAATTATGAGCAAGAGCAATAGGGCTTTTGCTGCAACGATATAGGTGTTGAAGTCAAAGTGCAATAAAGTGGTTTGAAAGAAGAAGAGAGAGTTCAGAGGAGGAAGAAAAAAATAATGAAAAAAGGGAGGTGTGTTGAATATTATTGTTTTTACGTTTATTACAGTGCTGTACCTATTATTATTATTGCAGTTGAAAGAGGTAGAATCGCTCGCGTCCCAACCAACAGCAGCAGCAGGGTTAGGTCTGATTGTCCACCCAAAAAGGACGAGGCAGGGCATCAAATTGATGTGCGCTTGAGACGGCGGCAGTACGTAGCCCAGCAATTGCGAGAAATAGCAGCGACCAAAACAATGAGAAAACAATGAGAAAACAATGAGAAAGCAAAAGGATTTATATATGCCAAGTTGCCAAGTAATATATACCGGTACTTGTAATTGCCAACGGACCATGGCATTGCAAGAGCGCTGGTCAGTGGTCAGTGGTCACCGAGATCGACGATTTCTTAACGTACAGTACGTAGTCTACAAATTACCCCCACACCACCAGTCCTGGCTGAATAGTCCAGTCTGGTGACTCTGGTCTATTAATAATTAATATGCCTATTATGCCATATGCCATCGGTTGTCTTATACTGTAACTGGATCCTCCTAAGACTCTTTAGAGTTAAATTGTGTACGCGCGGCTACACATTTAATGTTAAACAAGTTCGTTGGGTTAGGGTACATGTTATGAAAAAATTCAAGCTTTGGTCCTGTCAAAGGATCGATGGATGATGGTGGTGTGCCTGTAATCCTCAAGCAATGCTCGCTGACTTGAACGTTCCGTGGCCAGGGGTGCCTAATCCAATATCTCTCACAAACCTTTCAAAGACCCTTATTATTTTGCATGACCTAGGCTACACTGTTGTGGCCTTGAATCATACAATCGATGGAACTGGAGCCAACAAATCCAACTCAAAAGGCACAAAAAAGGACAAGCAACAACAGCAGCAGCAAGAAAACACTGTAAACCCTATTGATCTGTCTCTACTTCCAGTGCCGCCGCCTAAGGGACTGGCTATCCTTACGAGGGGAACTCTTGTTTTAGATGATAGCTCGGCATCTCATCAGCCACAGCGTGTCCAGGCTATGGGGTTGATCTACGATATCGTTGCAGTGCGACCCAAGTCTGAGCGGACCATGCTAATGGCCTGCACCTCGCTAGACGGTATTGATATAATTTCACTAGATATGACTGTGAGATTTCCTTGTTTCCTTCGGCATCGAACCGTCGGTGCTGCCGTTGGAAAGGGAATCAAGTTTGAAATTAGTTATGCGGGAGGGAAGGATCCTAGTCTGGATTTTGCTCTTTCATCTATTAAGCTTACATCTACAGCAGCGTCATTCAACACACATATTGGAGATGGGTCTGGTCTTTCGGCGATATCCAATCCCGAGTCACGAAAGCATCTAATATCTAACGCTGCGCATATTATCCGGTCTTCTCGTAGCAGAGGGATTCTTGTCTCATCGGAAGCTTATTCACCCGTGGTATGCAGGGGACCCTATGATGTAGTTAACTTGGCTACTACTTGGGGTCTTGACCATATGCGCGCGCGCAATGCAATCGAAAGAGTCCCTCAAGCAGTCATGAAATCTGGCGACTTGCGATCCAACAGCTACAAGCAAGTCATACAATTAGGCAAGAAGCGTGCAAGTGAGATTGTAATTGAAGTAGGCGAGCGCAAAAAATCAAAAACGAATGCATGATCTAGTCTATCTATTAATCTTTCTATTCTTGATGGTAAAACAATTAATGTCTAGAAACCCACACAGCGCATTAATCACTTTGGAAGCGTAAATGGCAATGTAAACCAACGCAAATGCAAAGTATGTCCACACGTAAAAGAGTTCAAAAGCTGCTGGCACGGCAACAAATCGAAATACGAGGCCTGCCACAAAAAGGGGATACATTGGTGTAGACCAGTAGGGAAATGGCTGTCTAGTCAAATGGGCAAGGATCACGGACGTAGTGACTCTGGCGAAAACTAGAGACATGGTCAACGCAAATAGTACCATGTGGTTGTCAGAAAGCACACTTGAGTAAGGGCTAGTCAACCATGATGTGACAGCCGCAGTCAAACATATTATTGGTAATAACTGGGAGAGGGATTGGAGAAAATCGTTAGTTCCTTCCTTTCTCTTGTGTCTCCATACATTAAACAGGCACACAGGCAAATGACCTACTACCACTCCAAGAAATGCGCTTAACACCCAAAAGTCTTTTAAGTTGAAGCTGTCGCTGAATACGTATCCAGCAGCTGGAACCAAGTCGGCCACCTTGATAGTCCAGACCTCGAGCCCAAAGATGCCTGATGCCAGCATGAAAGACGTGGCAATGATGATGCCTTCAGTTGGGCCGTTGAGGTATCCCAAGTAAAGCGTGTGAGTGTGATATGTTTCCCAGGTAGACAGAAACATGGCCACGCAAGTGATAAACGACACAAGCGCAGTTTCCCGTGATGATCCCATGCCCATACAGGCCGATTGCACCAGTCCTCCTAGGCAGCAGTTCAGTGAATCGATACCGTGGTCAAATAGTTCGCCAAGGGGTGAGCTTGATCCGGTTTTGCGTGCTTGTTTTCCATCGATGTTGTCCATAGTCTGGTAGAAAAAGAGGCCAGCCGCAAATGTGTAGTAAATCCATGAAGGGCCCGGCCCGACAAGATCAGGTATGTAGATCAGGACACACGCAATATTGATGTAGATGGCTAGGATTCCCAGGAGAGTTATGACATTGGGGGCGAGCCAGAGTGGCATGAACTGAGCAGCCCAGGTCCAGTAGGGGTTCAGTACATAGTAAGTTAGATAGGATTTATCCACAGCCTGCGAGAGAAGTTAGTATTGGAGATTACCTTTGAGAGGTTCAGAAGCAGATCTTACACTGTACTTGTAAAGCTTAAGCTGCTCCAGAGACTGGGGATCTAGAAAATACTCAGTGTCTCTAAACATCTTGTGAACGCTGAATGAGTAAGTCGAAGGGGGCTGAAGATGAAAAATTAGTGGGACGTTTGAAATAAGATAGACCAACATACGGTGTCAGCCTGCGGCCTCAAAGTTAGACTTAAAACGTGACAGTATCACACTTGAGCCAGAATTGCCATTTTTGAAGCTCTTGAAAGGCTTAAACAACCGTTAGAATCAGGAACAGTTCTTGTTTACCTCATGAAATATATTAAGGTACAAACGCAAAAGGAAGCCTCTCGACGTCCCTGAAAATGATGACGCAGCTTATAAGCGAGACGGCACATGATTTCTGCGTAACGTGCCACCTGGCATAATATCAAGAATGCTCAACTACAGTATGTGCGAAACGAATATAATTGTCCAAGAAGGCATGCACTTAAATGCTCTCACGAGTTCGCTTCACAAAATGAAAGTAGCAGTCGGTATGTGATGAGCTAGATGTGTGTGCTCATATGACTGAGTGAATTCGCGATCCTCGGGGCGAAAACCCGCAGACCTCGAGACCTCGCAGAAATCACCCCAGAATTCAGCCTTGCAAAATGATGAGAACCAATCAAACCACTCGAAGGTTTGAATACTTTCTTCTCGAGTGATCATAAACGTATGGAACTCATGAACGACCGGTAAAAAAGGCATGGAAAAGATACCAATGCAGACAGTCATCGGATACCAAGGATGCGACACACCAATAGCATCAATCTTTTGCAATGTTGGAAGCACAAGATCGAGAAGGTTGTCTCAGTAAGCTCTTCTTAAGAAAATGTTAGCTGACTTCGGACTCTACTGGTCAGGCAACTTCTTTCACCTTTGATGTTCATTCCTTTTCCAAAGACTCCGGGGTCTTAAGGCTCTTTTAAGGTCTTGAAAGATCCTATAAAGTCAGGCTTTCCGAGAATTTTTCTGCGAAAAAACGTTTTTTTTTTATAACCTCTATTTAACCATGGCCACCCCTACATTTGCTTCAACTGCTATTGCTGCAGCTATTAGGCCGTCTTCTCATACGACTAGAAAACATACTAGCTCTCTGCTGTCTTCTTCAACGAGTGATACAGCGTCGACTCGCCGGCTTGCTTCAGACTCACACCACCCAGTTCTCAACCTCAACCTCCCACCCCTTAGCCCAGCCATCTCAGCACCCATGCACCAGACCAACTCCCCTGTTTCTCAACCTCAAGCTTATAACTTTTCCCCCAGTCCTGTATCTCCGAGTCCCAGCTACCTCTTGCCGCATCACAGTCGGCGCAGTTCTACGATTAGTAACCGAACTTCCCAGTTATCCTCCCAACATCGAAACAGCTACACGTTTCCCCCTGTGGATCATACCACAAGAAATTCCCCTGACCTTTCTTCCTCTCTCCCTTCTTCGAACTCAGTATCGTCAGACTTAGATAGCTTATTTAGCTCTTCTTCTTGTGATTCTGCCACTACAACCTCTTCGGCGTACTCATCGCGAGAGGCAAATGATCCCTCAATGACCTCCCCCTATATTCTACACCTACAAACTGACCTTCAAGACATTTTCACCACACTGGCTCACAAGGAACGACGGGTCCTTGAAGCTCGCGAATTGCTCGTATCAGCTGAAAAGGACTTGCAACAGTTCAAGCACCAATGGAACGACGTCTTATGTGGGAACCCTGAGACTAAACAACAAACTCAAGAATTACTACAATTACAGATCACAACCACACCAAGGAAACCTGTCTCGCAGAGGGCCTCTTTGTCAATGTCAGAACGACATTCGGTAAGCCCGGTTACCCCACCTCAGCTGGTGCTTTCCCTAAGGCATAGTATTGGCCATGCAAGCGAACTGGGGCTTAACATGGGCCCAGACGATTCGTCAGCATCAGGCCAATTACGGCCTGGAACAATGTTACTTTCCCAGGTCCCGCGAATGCAAGATGACCCTGGCTCTCAATCGCTTTTAAACAACTTTTCAGGGTTTTTCTCAAAAAAATTCCAAAATCTCATTTACTCTTACCGAGTAGATCGAACTCCCGTCAAGCCTACCGAACCGGTTCCAAAACTTCACGATTTATCACTTCCCACTTCTACTAAGACTAAACCCGAAATTCGCCGGCGGTTTCGTGGTTCTTCCATGAGTCTTGCATCTTCATTCAAAGAACTGGAATCTCTTCCATCACCTGTAACTCCAGAAAACATGTCTTTTGAATCCAGTTTCATTACCCAATACTTTTCCAGCATGGCCACAATTCCAATTCCTTCATTACAAAGTCCTGGCGACGGCAACAACATGAACGCTCAAGTCGCATCTCCCTCCATTGAGCCGTTTTCACTAAATGCTCTCTACCCGCAAAAATACTTCTCTCTCTCATTGTACTCGAGTTCCCCGTCTATGTTGCACCTTCCTAATAACTTGCAACGGCCGTTGTCTCCCTTCCGATACAGGCTTAATGAATCACTTGCATAACGCTTGACCGGCCTGGTCCTCTACTCCGCACCCTTATTTATTTATTATTAGCTACATTTGAATCTTTTATGAGCTACCGGCACTCACTCTCCTTAATATCACTTGATATTGGTTTCTGTTTTGGTGTTTCTATTTATTATTCTGTTGAAATGGACTGCCATATGACCGAATGCCGGTCTTGGCAGGCCTCAATTGACCTTATATGACTTTATATATGACCTTATAAATGATCTTAATCTATTTTTGAAATAATTCACCCTACGCGTCGGAGAAGGCGCTGAGAATCACTAGAGCCATGCTTAAGGGATACGAAGCTGATATGCTTAAGAGAGAATCATCGGTCTATTTGACGAGAAACAGAGCTAGTCTAGATGACGCTTTATGAACACCACGGACTGTTACAATATATAAATCCTTGTATATTAATTGACAACAATACTGGTAAATAAAATGATGCTCAGCAGCTCAAGTGCTGAAGTTTTGGTGTAAAAGGGCAAAAAAATTGTTCCTAAAACAATATAGTCTACTGTGCAGCAAGGTAACTGACTAATTGTACCCGTATGTATTACATAAGCAATTCCCGGCCCTACCCCGAAGGATACTGGCCGGATCATACAGCCAAGCACTCATAGTTACATTACAGCAGCCCGCAGGGAGCACAGCTCAGTAGAGATCGCGATAGGAATCCCGACCCTGCCATTCTTTGGGAAGAGTACGTAATAAGAACTTGCGCTTTTGGATTAATTCCAGCAGCTCCTTATATTATTAGAACGAGCTGAGACATTGCCTGGGGGTTAATTAATGAAGATGGGTAATTGGGTCAACACCCCAAATCAAGCGATATCCATCTCGCGGGCATTGATAAAAATCCTCATAAGCTTGCGCCTTTGAATAAAAAAAATTCCTTAGGTTTAATAACCTTCTAGACTAGTGAAAAGATATCTAACATCTGTTGGAATGTTTCTTCCACTGTCATGATACAACGTTTCCAAAGTGTCCTTGTCTCCAAGTTGAATATTGTCAGCTGTGACTACGGTACTCTTTACTTCCTGTAGAAGTAGTAACTGCGTATTGTCTTCTGCTTTCAATTAGATGTGACTTATTTAACACTATCGTGATTTGATCATTTTAATTCGGCTGCTGCCGTCTCCTTTTTAAACAAATCGTAGACCCCCGTTATTATCGCCACGCTTACGGCGGCGAAAGATAAAAAGGTCCACGGCTTTTCGCCATAACAGGATCCTTTTCTACGGTATTTTTTTTTCTTGACATTCCCCACATTGTGAGTTCCCACTCTTTGCTAGACAGCAAGAGCGTATGGAATTCGGAAACAACGAACTGCATTCAATATTTGTGATCTTGTCGTTCTTTAAAACTGCAGATGGACCCGACGGCTCCATTTCATCAATACAACTAACGCATTCTAATACAAGGATTTAATTCTAAGCCTTCAGGCTTCGCTTGTAGCGCTGCAATGTTAGCTGATGATGAAATTCGTTTCTCAAATGTGTTTACCTAATATTTAACATAGTTGGACGGTGGTTTGTTCTGAGGAGCACCGCTGCTCTGAGTAGAGTACTCTTGCCCTCATTCACAGAACATGCCTTCTTCTTCTTCTTCTTCTTCTCATTAGCATTAACATAATTCGGGCCTTTATTGCTATTGGGTCCTCGGCTATAGTTCTGGGTGTCACCATACTTTTTCCCGGCCTGGTAAGAGTAGTCTGAATTATCCCTCTTATCATGATAGTTAGAACTTCCGGCAACTTCACTGCATTCCCTCTTGCGAAATTGAAACTGTTGACCAGAGTTTTTCTTTAATATCAAGTGTTTCCCCGCACCGCCTTTAGTTACAAAGGCTGGTGGGTGTGCAAGTATATATCAGGAGTAAATCCTACACAATCACTCTTGGGTTAGAAAATTCCAATCGACCGCCATAAGACGGATATACGGAAACCCAGTCTGAGACCTGAGCTCCAGTTTTTCATGGTGCCATGGGTGATTTAATCCCAAACCAATGGTGTCTCTAGACTTAAACCATAGGTTGCAAATAGAACCTGAGGTGTAAATTCCGATTGCTCTCTAAACTCAAGAACCCCTTTGATTAGCTTTTTCAATGCTTGTAGGAGTCTCTGTGCTAACCATGGCGCCCCGAATGACGCTAGGTGTTTTAAGCACAAGTAAATTCAACTAAGTGATAGTAGTTAACTATTTTCTTAATTATTTCAAGAGAAGTTGTTCTTTCAAATAAGGAATTTCCATTCCTTTTATATTTTAGAACTTTCGGCTATTCCGCATAGTGAGCCCTCTTCATAGTCAATTTATCTACTAACGAAAAAAAGCTAGAAATATTGTTTTGTACTGTATCAAGTAAAGCCATATGGCATGAATAAAGTATTAGCTCTCTCTCTCTCTCTCTCTCTCTCTCTCTCTCTTAGAGTTAATTTATCTCGACCTCTTGATTTGCTGGTTTTTCACAGTCCTCGAGTAGTTAAGTTTTACTTTTTGAAATTGCTGGTTTTTCACGGCATTTGGACGTTAAGTTCGTCATTTACCATATACCGGTATATGGAATCTTGCACCTTGTTCTTTTTGAACTCAATGCTTTGCACCACAAGATTCGCTTTTCAGAGAAGACTCTTCGTTGAATTAATCCTCATCGATTAGGTCAGATTGATAATTCAGGTCGCCACAACCTGGTGAATCTGAACGAAGCTCTTATTATAGTGTTAGCGCTATGTAGCGTCAGTATAAAAGGACACGGCCTAAGCCCGCAAAGTTATTACAACAGCCCCGGCCCCCAGGGAGAATAGCTCAGTAGAGATGGGAATCCTGACCTTGCCATACCTTGGGAAGATTAAAATGCGCCTTGACTAACCTAAACGTGTAAGTGCTTCATTTCCTTTATTGACTTTTTTGGCTCGAAAGAGAGGTTTTACTGCGTCTCTTGACTCGGTCTTGACTCTTGAGACTCTTGAGAGTTATCAGTTTGTGGTGAGTCTTCACTGGGAAAAGTTCTCAGAATTGATTAACGAGATGAGTATCTAGATGAGTATCTAGAAGACGAAATATACAAGAAACAAAAAAAAATGAGTACTGGTACTGTAAATATAAAACCGCCCTTCTGCTGTGAGCATTAACCACTCTGTCAATATACCAATTTGCCTTTGTATTAGGCCCTCGCCCTTTGTCGTGTTGCCTCCATCAAGGCCCGAATCATGCCTCTAATTCTACTCCTCCTTCTGCATTTAACATTTGGTGACCGCTTTTGGGGATGTAAACACCAAACCTCAGCAATAACATAATCCACTTTTAACATGGTTTTATGCTAAATTATATATACAGTATAGTATGTTATTTGGAGAGTCTTACCTGGAGAGCTCAGGTATAGCTGATATAGTATACCGTATAGATTTAGTGCCTGTAGTTATCGTACTGTGTAGGCCTGGGACCGCGTACTAAATGGAATGTGGGTGCGGCTCGCGGCTGACATACCCTGGCAATACCCCACGTTTCTCTCGCGTCAACATCTTAGAGGTCTCTCAAACTTGAATGATTGATAGGTTTCTGGTCTGTTGTGACGGAGTAATACATTTACTAGACTCAACTTCTAAAGCTATAGTATATAGTCTTCATTGACTCTATATCTCACTTAATTGAGGTGTAAAAATTAAGCTTTATCCCTCGACGTGCACCAGTATTTCCAATCCCACCACTACGCGTGTACGCACTGCCATGTATGGATCTGGCATTAATATAGCCAAGTATTCTCATACTTCAGGACACACACGAAACCACTCGGTTATCTCCAATGTCCCCAGTGCCAGTGGTATTGGGCCCGTGAGTCTAGCCCACTTTTGGCCTGCAGTCCCGCATGGGCCGCATGGATCCTCTCCCGCAGATGCATCGGCATTTCCTCCACCGCCAGCAGCAGCAGCTCAACGGCGGCCTTCACACAACGTTCCACAACAACGAAATGCTGCATCAAACACCAATCAACCCGTAAGTTTAAGGCGTTCAAGTCGTTCACGACGCTGTTTACTGCCTAGACTACAATCTGTTTACAATTTTGAGTCGTCATTGTCTCGTTTTCTCATTTCGTGCATGAATTCATATTGAATCCTAATTTGCCTATACATTCCTTTCCTAGAAACCTGAGACTTGCTCGCAGTGAACACCTTTTTTCTTTCCTCAACCTTTTTTTCCCTCTGAATATTTTGTCTGTTATGTGCTAACATGATTTCTGCCTCGCAGATGCTTACTATCGAGACCACCGTTACCAGGTTACTGTTAGCGACGAAAAAGCTCCTGGAGTCTCTCACTCAGTGGGCTCATGGAGAAACTTCAGAGCAAGATGTTTCTGACATTTACGTCAATCTTGGAAATGAGTTCAACGTTGCCTGTCGTGCCTTCCAAAATTCCGGAATTGATGTTGCGTATGTTTTCTGTCCAATTCTGTTGTCTTTTCCAGTTGTTTTAACTTACTTGACTTGTATAGTGATCTGGGTGATGTTCCACAAGCCCTAAGAAGCATTCTGGAAAATGCTCTATCAGAAGATGCTTCTCAAGAAAACTTGGACAAGTATCTTCCCTCGATACGTAAAATCATTGCCACTTTACTAGACCGTCTTAGGAATAAACAATTTGCTATTAGATCACAAAGGGCACACCAGCCAAACTCATCTGAGGGACCTCCAAGCCAACCTGCTCATCAATCCCAGGATCTTCACCCACACAGTGGCTCTAGTTCAGGCTCAATACCAGCCACACCAGCAAGCTTCACCTCAGCCAGCTCGCAGTCGTCTGCCCAAAGATACCATCCTGGTAGATCCCACCCTCAGGCCAGGGATCCCCACTCTAGAAATGACTCTGCACCGTCTTCTGGGCAATCCTCCAGCAGCCGAAACCATTCGATTTCTTCAGCTCAAAATGACTCCGGGCTATCACCTGCAAACTTTTCAGGCCATTCAAATACTACCAGCTCCTTTTATTCCCACTCCGACCCTCCGCCCAAAAACCAAACGGGAGGTGGATCTCGAAGAGATCCGCTAACTGCTTTGCAACGCGGTGAAGCGTTGGAGCGCAGAGCATCTCGTAGATTTTCGGCCTATCAGTTTGCAAAGCTAGTGAACGGAGGTTTACCGGTACCGAAGGATTCAATTACAGAGCTGCCACAAAAGGTAAACCGCTCTTCAACGACATCTTATCTCCCCACAAAATCCCCTCACTCTACGTCTCGCGCTGATTTTACATCTTCCACAACGCTGCTTTCTGATGGGGAATTGCCCAGTCCTGGTTTGATACCAGGTGTATTTCCTGATTCTCTGGTACCTCGCACGGCCCAACGGCATTCGTTAATGTCTCGAAACCCAAGTATCCCTGAGAGTAGCTCTGGCGAGACCGAGGAAATGTCTACAACGCTGTATAGAATCACTTTATATCTTCAGTGTGGTCGAAGTGTGAAGAAATGCTTGGTCGAGCCTTCTGAGCTGACAATCCCAGCTCTCCGCCTCTTGTTCACTGATAAGTTTTCCTATTCCCATAGTGAGGCATTTCCTGAAATTTACATACAAGATCCCAAATCTGGAATTAGGTATGAGCTAGACGAAAGTGTCCTTGCAAACGATGTTCATAATGGAACTCTGCTTTCTTTAAATGTTGAAGCAATGGATGAAGTCAAAACCCTGATTGATGAAGGACTGTCAACATTGACGAAGCACATTGTTGACCTAAACAACAAAGTTACAGTTAACAGTGATTCTATCAACAAGTTAAGTCTTGCTCAGCAGGGAATGCAGCAGGGTTTCCAGACTCCCAAAACCGGATCACGGTGGGCTGGGTCTTCGATTCAGCATTCTCCTGCTTCATCTCATGGAGGGATGGATACGGCTCTTTCACCTTCGGATAGTGTGAAATTAGCTAGTTTACGCAAAGATGTTGCTGTTGTGAGGCAAATCAGCTCAACTGCCATCATAGAGATTCGGAGTTCGCTGACAGACTTGATTGCAAAATCACAGACCCTGCAAAGCGAGAGTTCGCTACCCCCGCCAGGTGACTCATCTCGGTCATTTATGGAACATTGTTTCAAGAAGTTATCAAATGACTCTGACAAGCTCTTGACTGATATGGATGATTTGCAAGATGTCATTGAGGGCCTCAGGAAAGATGTTGCCCAGCGGTCAGTTAGACCTGATGAAAGAAAATTGGAGTCTGTTTTTAAAGATCTCGAAGCAGCGCGGGCTGACATGGAAACACTTGAAAAATTCATGTTGAATGAAAAGGCTGGATGGAAAAAGATCTGGGAACGAGAGCTAGATAAAATTTGTGAAGAGCAGCAAACTCTCAAGTTACATGAAGATATTGTCATTGACCTATTTGACGATCTCCAAAAGGCAACTCAGACTTTTGAGCTCGTTGAGCAATGCTCTTCCGAGCGGACTAAGGCGGCTGGTACCACGCAGCCCCGTGTGATGCTGCTTCCTCCAGTGAAGAGCGTAATACACGCTAAGGATGCGGTTCTATCCGAAGTATCTGCACTACAACCCAATCACGAACGTCGTGTGGAAGCCATTGAGCGAGCAGAAAAGATGCGTAAAAAGGAACTACACTTAAGAGGCTTTGTACCGGTATCTCATGCGTTCCTTGAGGAGCTTGGCGATTTTGTTGGAGAGAGCAAGCTTAAAAAATCGGGCGGTGTGGATGAAATTGAGCGTCTTCGAAAAGTTCGTGACGCCAAAAACAGACAAGAAGCTGATAAAATTAACAATCTGCTACAGGATAGCAAAGAGCAAAGCCGTGCTAGCGGCGCAGATGGAAGGAAGAAAAAAGGAAAGAAGGAGAAAAAGGATAAGAAGAAAAAGACCAAAGATGGAAAATCGACATCAAAGACAGCAGTAGTGACTCAAGACCAAAACGAAGCGGAGTTGCATGAAGCTGATACTGCTGCGTATGCCACTCCAAGCAGTGATGACGATGAAGAAGATTACGACATTGTAGATGACAATCATGAAGATGGAGCTCGTGACGACAGCGTGGTGGTTACAGGTGTGGGTACGTCAGGTCCTCATGACGAGGGCAATTTCAGCATCAACAGCAAAGTCATTCCTCGTTTAAGCAATGAAACTGGCGGTACTGGCCAAGCTCAGAACAGTGCTCATTTGGATCCGTTTGTGATTTCAAAGATTAGCTTACCTGGCCATGATCAAAGCCATGAAGATACTAATTAAGGCTAGTTATTCAGTCAACCGGTTGGCTTTTGATATCTTCAGAGCCATGCAGTGCCTAGTCTAGTCTAGAGCATTTTATTTATTTTTATATTTCATTTCCGCGCAACTTTTTGTCTACTGGTAAGCCTTCCGTAGTCTAATGTTTCTTTTTTTTCAAATTTAAATCAAATCGAATCAAATATATAAGTACTGTACACAAAAAAATACGTAAAAAAACATAACAAATTCGGTCAACCTCGTAAAAAAACATTGCCCTAAAGATCTCTCTATATAAATCCTCCTCTCTTCATGGTCTGAAATGCATCCAAGGCGGTCTGTTCAAATGTCTTCAGGCAAGTTATCCCAGAAGTCTTTACCTTCAATAGTAGCAGCAATAATTCCAACACGAACAACAAAGTCACCGAAATGCTCGCCATCGTGACGTTCAAGCGACCATCTCTTAAACATGGGCTTCAAAACATCAAGAATCTCGTCTTCCTTGAGAGAGCTGCGGTACAGCTTATTTAATCGCTCACCGTGGAACCCACCACCAAGCATCAAGTTATAGGCTCCAAAAGCTTTACCCACACACGCAATTTCTGCGACCCACGGACGAGCACATCCGTTAGGACATCCCGTCATACGCATAACAATACTATCATGACGCAATCCATACTCTTCCAGCGCTTCTTCGAGCTTGGTAATGAGGACAGGGAGGTATCGCTCGGACTCAGCCATGGCAAGACCACAGGTGGGGAAAGCGACACAGGCAGCTGATGACAATCGGAGACCTGAAAATGCTGTGTTGTCAAGCTTGTATTTTGCCATGTGCTCCTTTACTTTGGGAAGAAGGGCATCGCTAACATTGCTGACGAGGATATGCTGGTTAGCAGTGAGACGGAATTCTGCGCCGGTCCCATGCAGAATGTGAGCCAGTTCCTTGAATCCGGTCTTGAACTGCAATTCAGCAGTATCCTCCACACGGCCGTTCTCGACAAACGTCGTAAAGTGGTGAAGTCCAGTCTCATCCGTAATCCAACCGCCGAATTGATCGGTGTTAGAATCGAAAGTAAAGGGGCGGCCTGCCTCAAACTTGTAACCGAGATGCTCCTCAACCTTCTCACGGTAAACGTCGTTACCCAAGTCATCAACAGTGTACTTTAGTCGGGCATGCTTTCTGTTGGTACGGTCACCATGGTCACGCTGCACGAGCATGACCTTTTCGCAAACCTCAATAATCTTATCTTTGCTAACGTATCCCTGCAAACTACCAGTTCTGGGGTAAGTCTTCTTGTTATTGTGAGTGGATCCCATACCACCTCCAATGAACACATTGAATCCCTTGAGATCATTGTCCTCGACAATGGCAACTAATCCAATATCGTGAGCAAACACATCAACATCGTTGTAGGGAGGAACGGCGATATTGATCTTGAACTTTCTGGGCAAGTAAGTGGGGCCATACAGAGGTTCGTGGTCAACAAGAGTAGAACCGGCGACCAAAGTCTTCTTCTTCTTGGGACCCTCGGTACGGTTCTCAAAGATACTAGGGTATCCTTCCTTATCACCTTCGTCGGCGCCTTCGAGCCAGATTTCATGGTAGGCAGTAGTCTGAGGCAAAAGGTGCTCAGAGATGGCACTAGCAATCTTGACAACTTCATCATGGATCTTTTTGTTTCCAGGAAGTGCAGCAGCCACAACATTACGATCAACATCACCACAAGCGGCAACAGTATCAATAAGAGCGGCGTTCATGCCACGAATAGCAGGCTTGAGGTCCTTCTTGATGATACCATGCAGCTGGAATGTGCCACGAGTGGTAATCTTTATGGTTCCGTTTCCACGCTCGTCAGCAAGCTCATCCATACGAAGCCATTGCAATGGGGTAGCAACACAACCTGGTAAACGAACACGAACCATGAAGGAGTAGGCAGGTTCCAATCCAGAAGCCTTGCGCTCATCACGAATATCACGATCATCTTGCATGTAGATACCGTGGAACTTGGTCAACTGTTGGTCATGAGCTGAAATAGCCCCAGTAGACTCGTCGCGCAATTCCTCAGCGATAGTACCTCTCAGGTAATCGGAGTTAATCTTAATGTCCTCATTGGTATATGGTGGGGGTTCATCGGCAGCAGCAATGTTATCAACTCCCAAAGCAGTCCACACCAATGGCTCCCATTCGTTGTAGCCAGTTTGGTATCCATCAGCATCCTGATCATCTCCAAGACCAAGAGGAACAAGCTCAGTAGCTCCCAAAATATTGAAACGGTTGAAAAGATCATTGGAAGGCTTGTTGTAATAATGCTTGTCCTCCTTTCTGGGCCAGTACTGAGAATCGCCCAAACCAAAGACAGAGTATCTGACATTTCCAAGGTCAATATCAGTGGAAGACTTGATGGCCTCCCAAAAGTTGCGTCCATTTTGGGGAAGCTCACCTTGACCAGCAGTGGAGGAGATCAGGACAACATTCTCTTCATTTGCAAGGTCCTCGATGGGGTAGTCATCCATAGCGAGAGCAGAAGCTTTTAGGCCACGGCCCTTAGCACGACGGGCCAAACGCTTAGCAATGTTTTCAGCATTTCCACCGTCAGAAGCAAAAAGAATGGTAAGGGGAGGTCCGGATAGACCGTCTAGAAGACGGCTAAGAGCATCCTTAGCTTTTCGCTTTTGCAAATCACGAACATCCTTTCCATAACTCTGCTCAAGAGTGCGTGCAAAGGTAGGATCACGTTTAGATAAAAGAGAAAGATGGTTTTCTCTGTCCAAGAAGTCCTGAAGGTTCTTCTTGATGCGAGGAGAATCCAGCTTGAAGGGCTCATCCAAGTTAGGGTTCCATCTGTAAAGAGGCCAGTATCCAGAGTCAACAGCCTTTTTAGTCTCTTTCAAAACAGCTAGGGGAGAATCAGTTTCTGACTCGTATGGCAAGTAAGCCAAAACAACTGAGGGACCGTCGAATTTCTCTGCCTCGAGAAGAGCTTGGAGAAGTTGGGTGTAAGAGAAGTAGACAGCAACAGAAGCAACGTAGACGTTACCAAAGTTCATTGCATACAAACCTATATCCTTCTTTCGCTGTGAAGACAAAATGGCTTCAGAGTACGGCTGAGAGTCAATAACCAACATGTTAAGATTTTTGCCAGAAGAAATGACATTGTGAACACCAGAGTTACCTAAATCGTAGGCCCAAGCATCAGAACCAATAATCCAAGAGGACTTGAGATGGAAGTCGTCAGAAGATGAGAGTAACTGTGAGGCGGTAGAAGAAGAAGTGTTGGATTCTAAAAGAGAAAGAAGTTCCTCAGAGGTCTTCTCGGAGTTATTGGCTTCCTGCACACTAGTGAAAGATTTGGCTGCCAATGTCCAAGAGGAAAGTAAATCGTCAATCTTGGACTTGGAAGTATCGAAGTCATTGTGCTTGATAGCGCCTTGAACCTCAGAGATGAGCTTCTGACGTTTTTCGGAGAGAGCTAGGAAAGCTCCGAAACCGTAGTCAGGCGAGTTGGCAAATCCAGCATTAGGTTTGTCGGTGGAGTTGAGGATGTCAATCTTTTTGTTAAAGATTTGGTTCAGGACTTTGACATAGGCATATTCCAAAGCCTTGGCTTCAGCTTCAGCTTCAGCGTTGCCTTCAGCAGGGGATTCAGAAGAGACCTTGCCGCCAATATATAAGTTGTTGACGGGTGAGGACGAGTTGAGGTTAGTGGTGATGGCTTTGAGTGTAGACCTGATGTTTTCATAAGTGACAGCACCCAATTGGAATGTAACAAAAGCAGGAACATCCGAGAAGTCAGAGGCGGAAGCCTGCAAGTCAGCTACAAAATCCTGAACCAGAGGACTCCAAGTTGTAGTCCTTCTGTGAAGCTGCTCAACCAAGGCAATCTTTGTGACGCTCTTGGGGATGGCAGCCAACAATTTTTTTGAGGACCAAGGTCTGTAAGTGCGAATGACAACAACACCAGTGTTAGAATAGGCATCCTGAGCAGAAGCCTGAGCAATTGCCTCCACAAAAGGCTCGACAGCCGATGACAAAAGAATTATGGCAGATCGGGCATTGCTGGGACCGTAGTATTGGAAGGGAGTAAGATTTGATCCATGGGAGACAGAAGAAATGTAAGAGAAAGCTTCAGAGATGATTTCAGCTGAAGTCGAAGTGTGCTTTTCAGCGGGAGAAGACTCTGCGTCGGAATCGGATCCACTGATGGAACCCTCACTTCGAGCCTCGACAAAGCTGAAAGACTCAATGCCTGAAGTAATGACGGTAGAAGGGATTGCCGAAGTGGGGTTGGCCTCGGATGGGTAGAAAAAGTGAACAACGGGTTGTGATTGTTTAGCAGCAACAAGGTATGAAGCCCAAGAAACAGCTTGAGCATCCTTGGCACCAAATGACTGTAAGAAAACAAATCCGAGATGGCGCAGAGCACTAATTTTGCCATAATCAGGCAGACTACCAGATGAGCTAGACGTATCAACATGTAAAACGGTAGGGTGAGACTGTAGCTGCTGGAGGCTGGGAAGAGAGTTGAACAGTTCATTAAGAGAGATGAGAACAGTAACCGTACTTGAAGGGTTCTCGCTAATGTACTCAGTTATCCGTGAAAAGCCATCATTATTGTTTCTCAAAACGGTGAGCTAGAATTACAGATTAGATTTGAGCGCATAATCACAAAGTGAATTCATACCTTGTCAGAGCTTTGAACAGCAGCGGATAGCTTTGACTTGACAGAGAGAGCAGGCTGGAACCCAAAGATTTTATCAGCGGCAACCGTCGAAACGTGAGCAACTAGGAATTGTTAGAACTTGCTGGTGGATAAAGGGCGGTATAATGCATACCTGACTCGTAAGGAGTCTTGAGACTTTGAGACATGATCGTCGTTTATGTGGTAAGAAGCCCGAATCACTGAAGACAGAGGATCAGATCGCGGTAGAAAAGAGATGAGAGAGAAAGGAAGAAAGAAAAGAAGGAAAGCGAAAAATTTATCACAAGAGCAGTTCGGTGCAGTCATATAGCACGGAAACTCGATAATCCCCGAGGTTCGACTGGCTGAAACCCTCTACTTTAGGCAATTGTGGCTTAAAAATCAGCTTCAAGCCACGCTAAACGGCAAATGCACCTAATTACACGTGACGTGATGTGATTTGTGGCTCAAATGAGGTGTGTAAGGTTGTAAGCGCTGCATTTAATTGGCTGATTTGGCTACGTAAGCAGATGAGTAACACATTGTGGCTGGTGTATTAGCCACCCTCCGCTTAATGTCAAGAAGTTGTGACGGAAGAAGAACCTTGAAAGAGGCGAGTGAAGTGAGGTCATCAGTTGTGATAGTGGCGGCATGGCTTTGCAAGCTCTACCGGAATGCGGTGCTTGTTTACTAGAGTCTAGTGAGGGCCCGGGCTTTGCGTTCGAGACCAAAGACCTAAGCTAAGGATAATGACAGTGGGATTCACGGTATAAATATGCTCTTACAGTGCTTATGCTACTGTCTATGTTTAAGTATTATGTTGTGAGGAATTGCGTTTGTGGCGCCTCGTTGACCGGGCTCTGGACCCGAATTCGTAGATGACTATGGCGTATGATCAAGATGAACCAGTTCAAAAGTGATTATTAGCCCAGTCTACCCGTACTACGTAGTCTACTGTAAATATTATTACTGGAAAACTGTTTTGCCTTTCTCGTCATATTTCGTGCGTCACCTAGCCTATATACTATCTAGTATCTAGTATATCATGGACGTAAGTTTTATCAACTCCCTCGAGCAACCTGGTGGCACAAATATCTTTCAGTCTTCACATCTTCCCTTGCTCGACTGTTTTGTTCCCTGTCTCTCTTCACTGGTTATTCATGGTTATTTTCCCCTAACTCAGTAACTCAGCTCATATTTCTATCCAGCAGTCCTCGAAGAAGGCTGGACACTGAACACAAGTCCAAGTGAGTTGTGTTGTTGTCGACACATGGTATTCACGTGTTTGTGGAAACAATATCCTTTTTTGGACTAAAGCTCCCGTCTCACAAAAGCCAGAAGCCAAACTCGAGAATCAAAATTAAAACTCAAACAGCCGGTACATGCATTGCTGCTTTCCTCGAGTATTTTTTGATAAGGACGTTATTGCTTTTTTGAGCCTTTTGGGCCTTTTGAATTCTCGATAACATGGAGAATCGTTTTCTCGCGGATTGTTCCTTCTTGAGGAAAGAGCAATGTTTATTTGGGAACCGTGCACCAGTATAAGGCATCAATCTCGAATATGGGGAAGGGACCGTACTTGTACGCGTGCTGCCTTGGATGAACACATGAAGGTTATCTCGACCTCATCTGATATAAATAGAAGGGCAAGTAGTTAATCAATTTGAATTCTAAACCATCATCAACAACATCTACTACTCAAATCAAACACTTCAATAATGCAGCAGGCTATACTTTACGCTCAACTGGCCTTAGTGGCCATTGGAGTTGCTTACGCAGCCGTCAATCACAAAAAAACTCTGAGCCAACTCTCTAAAACATTCATTGGACCCAAGAAAACACTAGTTGATGCCGAAAAGGCTCCCGAGAAGGAGCCTCAGATGCAAAAGCTCACACCGCTACCTGCCCTAACTCCCGAGAAAGTCAAAGACTACGATGACCGTCCTTGGAGACCTTTTAGATGGCCGTATCATCAGACTATGAGTATTTTTAAACTGGATCTCAACCATTGGCTCGACATGGATAAGTGGTACGTTCGTTACATTCACGAGAAGAGCAAGATCTTTGATCAGTACGGCAAGGAGTACTGCGACTGGCTCCCAGATAGCACTGACGCTTGCGAAGAATTACTGGAGATGATCATTGAACACATGTTGACCCGCTATCCTTCTCTTTTCATAAAGACGGAAACTGGAGTGCATAATCTCATGACTGACGAGCACATTGATTTGTCCAAGCCTTACAAGCTCCATCCACTTCACTACATTGGAAAGATGGCAAAAGAGGACTTTTACATTGTCAAGAAGCGTGCTGATGGCCTTCATTACCTAGTTGCCGCTGCTGTTCCATTTCCTGGAGGGTACTTCACTGTCCAGGATAAGCTTGGAAAGCACCTTGATATTATCCACAAAGACGTTCCTTATTACCACGAAAAGCTCAAGGTATCTATGGAGCGTTGGTTTGCCAAAATGAAACCCACTGATCCTGTTGAACGTGCTTCCTGGTACATTTCCTGGGATCATGAGTTGCTCTGTTCCAAGGTTTACACCATCAAGGAAGGCCAAGATATGCCAGAGGTTCCCTTTGAAAAGTTCACTGTCAGAATTGAGCGCCAAACCCTTCGTCGTCTTCCCAAGTCCAAGGCTATTATCTTTACCAATCACCCTGTCTTTTACACTATTGATGAAATGAAAGATGAGCCTATGATTCCATCTATTTTGAAAAAGGTTATTCTCGAAGGCCCCGACAAGATTGTCAAGTACAAGAATTTCAAGGTCATTGAGAAGCACATTATGCCTTACCTAGACAGACTCATTCAGAGACAGATTGACATGGGACTCATCAAGGCTGATGATCCTGTTAGAACCCTCAAAACTTACCCATTTGCTCACTGGGCAGATGTGTCCGAAGACACTGGCGAAGGATGGGCCAACCCCATGGCCGGAGGGTGCCCAGTTTCTCATTAGCATAAGTCAGTCTAGTTCAGTCTATATCATTCAATTACATTTAGAAGTTTTTTAAAAAAATATATATTGGTATTTTTAATGATCATGATTCATACGACCATCGACTCTACAAGGTCCTTAACAGTGTATTCAATGTATTGTAACTACGTACAGTAGTCTAATCGATATTAGTACCTGGCTGAGGCTGGCTCCGAGTAGGGTATAAATGTTAATTATGAATTCCCATTAGCCTATATATAAGGGTTAGGGCTTTAAACGTAACATCTTACATAACGCACACAGTCATCCAATCAGAGAGCTCGAAATAAGTGTTCATAATAATTCAAGAAAAACTCGAAAAATCCTCCTTCCAAAGAACAAAAAAGCAGCGTAGATTTGGGCACTTTTCACCAAATTTTTATACCTTTCTCCAACCATTTCCTCTCCATCTTTAATCGTGAAGAACGCTTTTGGGTTCAAACTTCCCCTACCAGTCAGGTCTATAATACAAGCCTTAACTGGTCCAGCCAACGTAACCTAATTCCACAGGTAAGCCATCTTTGATTCAACGACTCCTGGTCCATGGCCCAAACAGCCAATTGGAGCCTTTACAGTTGAGATGCCACAACCTCATCTCTATCTGTTACTTCTCACATTACTTCATTACTGACCACTGATATATAGTTTGTTAAGCACTCCCTGACGTCTTGACCTATAAACCTTTCATCATCCACACATCAACACACAACTATGCTGTCTAGAACTCGTCTGCTGAGCGCTAGCTTGCGCAGTACAGCCCGATCAACCGCCATCCGACAATTCTCTCGATCCTCCATTCGTAATGCTGAAGTAGAGATTACCATTGACGGCAAAAAAGTCTCCATTGAGGCTGGCTCGGCCCTCATCCAAGCCTGCGAAAAGGCTGGCGTTACCGTTCCTCGATACTGCTATCACGAAAAGCTCGCCGTTGCTGGTAACTGCAGAATGTGCTTGGTTGACGTTGAGAGGGCACCCAAACCTGTAGCTTCTTGTGCCTGGCCTGTTGGCCCTGGTATGGTTGTCCGAACAGATACCGAACGCGTCAAGAAGGCCCGTGAAGGTGTTATGGAGATGTTGCTCTCTAACCATCCCTTGGACTGCCCTGTTTGTGATCAGGGTGGTGAGTGTGATCTCCAGGATCAGTCTATGAGATACGGAAGAGACAGAGGCCGATTCCACGAAATCGCCGGTAAGCGTGCTACTGAAGACAAGGACATTGGCCCTCTAGTCAAGACTTCTATGAACAGATGTATTCACTGCACTCGTTGTGTGCGATTTTCAAACGATGTTGCTGGCGCTCCTGAGTTTGGTACTTCTGGACGTGGTAACGACATGCAAATCGGTACCTACCTCGAGAAAAACCTCAACAGTGAGCTCTCTGGTAATGTTATCGACTTGTGCCCCGTAGGTGCCCTGACCTCGAAACCATACGCATTCCATGCCAGGCCTTGGGAGCTGAAAAAGACTGAGTCTATTGATGTTCTTGATGCTCTTGGATCTAACATTCGCATTGACTCTCGTGGTGTTGAAGTCATGAGAGTTCTCCCTAGACTCAACGACGATGTCAACGAAGAGTGGATTTCAGACAAGACTAGATTTGCTGTCGACGGTCTTAAGACCCAGCGTCTCACTACACCTCTCATCAAAGTTGGTGACAAATTTGAGCCCGCTACGTGGAACGATGCTCTCCAGGCTATTGCCGATGCTCACAAGCGTCTCAACGTTACTGGCGATGAATTTAAGGGAATTGCCGGTGACCTCGTTGAAGTCGAGTCCCTTGTTGCTCTCAAGGACCTTGCCAACACCCTTGGCTCTGAGAACCTGACTCTTGAAAAGCTTGACGGTACCCCTGCTCACGGTGTTGATATTCGTTCCAACTACCTGTTCAACTCTTCTATTCATGGAATTGAGGAGGCTGATGTAATTCTTTTGGTTGGAACCAACCCCCGTCATGAGGCCGCAGTTCTTAACGCCAGAATTAGAAAGCAATTCCTGCGCTCTGACCTTGAAATTGGTCTCGTTGGTGAGGAATTTGACTCTACTTTCTGGGTTGAAAACCTCGGTGCCAACGCCAGTGCCTTGGGCACTGCACTCAAGGGTGAGTTTGGTAAGAAACTTGCTGCTGCCAAGAAACCCTTCATCATCGTTGGTAGCGGTGTTACTGAACACGCCGACGCGCAGGCCATTTACAAGACTGTTGGAGACTTTGTTGTCAAGCACGCCAGTAACTTCATCACTCCCGAATGGAACGGATACAACGTTTTGCAGAGATCTGCATCTCGCAGTGGTGCCTACGATGTCGGATTCGTGCCACCTTCTGCCGAAGTCGCAGCCACCGAGCCCAAACTTCTTTGGCTCCTTGGTGCTGACGAAATCAAGTCTGCGGATGTTCCCAAGGACGCATTTGTCGTGTACCAGGGTCACCACGGTGATCTCGGTGCGCAATATGCCGATGTCATTCTTCCTGGTGCCGCTTACACGGAAAAGACCGGTACTTATGTCAACACTGAAGGCCGTGCGCAGATTACTCGTGCCGCTGTTGGACCCCCTGGTGTTGCGCGTGAGGATTGGAAGATTATTCGTGCGGCTTCGGAGTACCTCGGTGCCACTCTGCCTTATGAGGACATATATGAGATCCGCTCAAGATTAGGCGAGATTGCTCCTCATTTGCTGCGACACGATGTCATTGAGCCTTCTACGCTCTCTGAAGTGGGAGTCAAGACTCAACTTGTTGCTGCCAACAAGGGATCTAAGGCCACTGATGCTAAGCTGACCAAGGTGATTGAAAACTTTTACTTTACAGATTCTATTTCCAGAAGCTCGCCGACAATGGCAAAGTGTTCAATTGCATTCAATAACCAACCAGCTGAGGAGGAACTCAAGGTTGCATTTGGTTAAACATATATAAAATAAAAAAACATGTAAACTGATTCAAGTTGTTATTTTTTAACCTATAAGAAAGAAAGAAATAATTCAAAGTAGAGCCTAGTCTAGAACATTGCAATTGTAGCTGTCATATTCCTTACATGTCACATTACTATAATTTATTTTCTCTTTCTTCTCTTTCTTTTTTCCTTTCTTTCCGCTTTTGCCTTTTAGAGGGAGGAGGAGGTGGAGATTCAGCTGAAGATTCCGTTGCCTCAGCTAGGTCTTTTGATTTTCTTCGATGCGATTTTTTAGAACTACTGGGAGCACTCTTGTTTTTATCATCATTCAACCAATCCTGAATCAAGTTATGATTCTTTGAGATTGAAAAATAGGCAGCTCGTTTTTCTGCACTTTTGATTGTGTGCCCTGTTGCTTCTCCAATATTTGTGTCGCCCAGATATAACGTAGATTTGTAGGTAATGATTTTAGCACTGTTGTCGCTATCTTCCTCGCCGTCCCCACCGTCATCGTCGGTATTTCTGGTCTGCGTGGTGGTATATTTAAGCACATTTTTGTTTGTGCCAAATAAGGCTTCAAGGTACTGTTTTGGGTTCCGGACTAATGATGCTTCATTCTCGTTCAGAAAATCCAGCTCGATCTTTGAGTTCTTTCCGGGGCTGGACGGTACAGGTGATACTTCAGTGGGGGTGACTGGTTCTGACATCGGCTCCACATTTATAGGAGCACTAGACTCTGTAGGAATGACTCTTGGAACTTCTCGTCGCAGTTTCGCATATTTATCAATGAGATCAGTTTTTTTGAGAGCTTCTGTTGCTGCCCTCATTCCAGCTTCTTTCGCTGAGCTACCTGATGCCACCGCAAGAACATCATATCCCATTCTGCATTCAACTACGGAATGCCCGTTGCTCATTATTCTGGTGGTCACGTAAGTAGGACTTAACACAACTGAACCAATCTTTACGTAAAGTGTCTTCTTGGCTTCAAAGTCCAAAGGGTTCGTTCCTTTTCGGCCTTCTTCAACTGACAAAAGCATGGGACTAGCTAATTCTTCTAGCCATGGCCGGATCACTTCCAAAGCACCCGAAGAGCTACCGTGCAAGACCCATAATCCTCCTACATATGCTTCAAAAACGTCGGCAACGTACTTGGGAGTACTGGCAGCAGCTCCTCTACCACCAACCACTTTTTTATTTTCCTTTTCAGGCCCGTAAAACTTTAGCGTTTTTTCCATGCCGTATATTTTGGCCCACTCTGAAAGCGTGTTGTTTGTAATGAGCGCTGTACGAAGGTTGGAAAGATCTCCTTCATGCATGTAAGGAAACCTCTCGTAGATGATTACCGTGATTAGGTTGTTGAGGATAGAATCACCGAGAAATTCCAGCCGCTCATTATCTTTCTCCATGAGTTCAGTTTCAGTTAAATAGTCGTGAAGCTTGCCAACGGACTTGTGTGTAAATACTTGACAAAGCAGCTTGTCGTCTGTGATTTCTGGCAAAGGCGGAGGCCAGTTATTAACTTGGCGCGACCTATTTGAGCTTTCTGATTTACAGCGAGCCAGCCGTCCTCTTTTGAAGCCCTGAATCATTGCCTTTGGTAATTCAAGATCCGCATCCTGTCGTTTCAAGGCCTTTTTAAATACACCAATAGGCGGAAAAGAAGTAGCTTCCACACGATCCAAAGTACCAAGACTATCACATACGAGCCTTTCTACTTGTCGAAAATACCCCAGGTGGCTGATCGACATGAGGTACTGTGCAAGTTTTATCTTGGGAGCATCTATCCTATCCTGGATCAATGGGTTGGTATGCGTATAAACATCAGGAGTAAGGTCCATGATGGTTCGAATGGATTCGCCGAGCGTTTGAATTGCGTTTTCGACCTTTTCCAAGTCTTGTAGGGTGACAATTTTCTGTTTCGGCCGAGCCTTTAGTTTTTCCATGAGCATCTCATCTATGCTGCTCAGCTTCTGAGAATTTGGCTTTGCATGAGAATCTTCCTCTCGCTTTCTCTTTAAATTCACATCATTGCCCGTCAAGTCGACGGATGCAATGCTGCTTCTAGACATTGTAAGTAATTTTACGGAAAGAGAAGACTTTATGGTAAAGGTCTGGAGGAGGACTGGTCAAAGAACTGGAGGAGAGCTGGTCAAAGAGCTGGAGGAGAACTGGAGGAGAACTGGGGATTCTAAATCATGAGTAACAGCATGTTGAAAATTGAAAATTAGCATGAAGTTTTACAGTTACAGTCCCCTTACCCTATATGAATGTTACGACTTTTGATCTACCGATAGTAAAAGTTCCGCTTCTAAAGTAAAGCTCAATGACAATGCCAGAACAGAGACCTTTTCATGAAATTATTAGTGGATGAACTGTTATACGTTGGTTTGCAGTTATTGTCCGCGTAGAGGTCGGCAATGGCCAAATTCTCCAGCCTTAGCGAGCTCTATTTTAATGGGACAGCCTTTGAGATCAACTGCCGGGTAACCTTGAAATAACCAACCAATCCTTGAGACTATTAAGAACGAAAAAAAAAATGAAAAATGAAAAAAAAGCCCATCACAACGACACTTATCCCGACATTTGTAGTTGAATCATTCACTTGAATTATAATGTCACAGTTTGTTGGAAGGGTATGGCTTTATGTTGCTAGAGCTGCTTGAGCTGCTAGAGCTGCTTGTACGCATTTGATCTGATCACTAACAGTAACCTTTCTACAGACCGGTATTTCACATGCGCGAGTATGGCATCACGTCGACATGGCCAAGGAGTCCCGCACTTTAGGGCGCGTCGCTACGGCCATTGCCCAGACACTTATGGGAAAACACAAGCCCATTTACAATCCTACGACTGACACCGGCGACTACGTTGTTGTGTCTAACTGCAACTACTTGAACGTTACGGGCCGCAAGATGGAACAAAAAATGTACCGACGACATTCGGGTAGACCTGGTAATTTGCACGAGGTGGTAATGAAGGACATGATGGCCAACAAGGGTGGTGCTGCCCTGCTTAGACAGGCTGTGTCTAAGATGTTGCCAAAAAATCGACTGCGCAAGTTCCGAATGGAGCGGTTAAAGGTCTTTGAAGACTCGCAAAACCCGTATGCCGACAACATTGTTGCTTTCCACGATGAATCCTCCGACGTTACTAAGATTCTGAAAGGAGTTGCCGAACTGGAGAACGCTGTTAAAAGTTGAGTCAAATGTTGTTTGATTGTCGTCGTTTTCCTACAAGCATGTAATTTCTCTTTATTGGCCCAAGTATTTGTACATATAAACCCATTCGTTGTTTCAAGAAGTAATTAGTAAATTAGGGGCCATGACGTTCTTGGTGCAAATATCCCTTGGAATTTCCCTTGGAATTTCCCTTGAAATCGTCCTTGGAGCCATCCTTGAAGCCTTCTTTCGAGTCTTTCGCCAGATCGTTCTGGTTTTTGCGTTGTGAGTTTTGCCCTTGCCCAAAGAAGCTCGCCACAAGGAAGCTCGTAAATCTCCATAGATCACAGCTCTCAACCACCACCACCAGGCACTTTTTACAATCAGACAACAACCTTAGCAGTTCAACTCATATTCAACATGGTTTTAGAAGCGACAATGATAGTGTATGATACTCAGGATTTTAAATGTGCGACTTTCATGTACTAAACCTTTGACATCTAGTGTGGACAACTCTGAGTTCACCAGAAACGGTGATTACACTCCGACGCGATTCGAGGCTCAAGTAGATGCTGTTGGCCTCTTATTCAATGCCAAAACTCAATCAAACCCCGAAAACACCGTGGGTTTGATGAGCATGGGAGGCAAAGGGTAAGTTATTGCTGATTGCCCCCTTCTTAACTCGGTCACTAACGTCAAGCAAGACCTTCTGTCCTTGCCACTCTTTCCTCAGACTTTGGAAAGATTCTTTCTGGCCTCCATAGTACACAGATTGAAGGTCAATCCCATCTTTCAACTGGTATTCAAGTTGCAGCTGTAAGTATGGCGTTTGTTATTACATAGGTTCTCTACTAACTGTATTTCAAGCTCGCTCTAAAACATAGACAAAACAAGGTCCAACGTCAAAGAGTGATTGTCTTCGTGGGTAGCATCATTAGCGACGAAACCAAAGACCTGGTAAAGCTGGCTAAAAAAATGAAGAAGAACAACGTTGCAGTCGATTTCGTGAACTTTGGCGAAGAGACTGAAAACACTGAAAAGCTCGAGAAGTTCATTGAGGGTGTAAACAGTGCCAACAACAGTCATTTGGTCACTATTCCTCCTGGCCCTCATCTTCTTTCAGACATTCTTATCAGCTCTCCCATTGTAAGCGAGGACGGTGGACTTGGAGGTGGAGATGGCAGTGCCGATCAAGGTGACGGTGGTGATCTATTTGAGTTTGGAATCAACCCTAGTGATGACCCTGAACTTGCACTGGCCCTCCGAATGTCAATGGAAGACGAAAAGGCTCGTCAAGAAAAGGAAAAGAAAGAGCTGGAATTGGCTCAGGCTGGTGAGACTGGCGAAGGTTCCAGCAGTGGCACCAAACCCGCCACGATTCCTGAAGAGTCTAGCGAGTCAAAGAAGGACGCAGATGGCGATGACCATATGGAGTTATGATTTGTTGTGCCTATTTATTTGTTTCCCAAATGTACAGCTAGAACAAACTGGTCATTCGTTAGTTTTTATTTGTTTTTTGTTTTAAACATTGATCATTATGTAGTCCTGGAGCGGTGTCCATGGCCGTGAGTTGGAAAGGTGGTTTACGACATAATCATAAGCATAGGGCAAATACATTGTGTGGTTTACATGAATAGTCGAATTGAACTTGTGCTTCAGGTTCTTTAAGAGATTGTGTTCTCAGCAGATGGAATTTGAATGGGCCTGTATGGTGATAATCTTATAAATACAATTTCTCAATATATCACGACGCTGGTGCTTGGATATTGCAATTTCCTCAGAAACAAGCACCGCGCTCTAACTTCGAATTACGGCTCACACGTTGCACAACTAATGGGTTTTAACACGAGATCAGAAAGGTAAAAAAAAATCAATCATGAACAACTTATTCATGAGCCATTTGATTCCTTTGCTTACTTTGGGGTCAGGTATCAAGAAGCCTTCAACTCCCTTTAACCAAAAACAATTATAGCTTTGGCAAAATGGTTGTCAAGTCTCATGGCCCAAGTCGGTCTCATTTGAAGACTAGTCCTGGCCTTATGACAAAAACAATGAGAACCAATATCAATTTGAATGCGAGTCCTGATGGGCGTCAGACCGTTGCTGCTGCTGCTGTTGCTGCTGCCGCCGCGACAACAAATGAAGCGCGTGTAAGTGTTGTCGAACCTTCTCCTAAGAAAGTAAATGTCGTCAATTTGAAACCAAAAAAAACGCGCCGAAAGGAAGAGCACCCAGTTGCTTCGTTTACAAAAAACAAAAATACAAGCAAAAACAGTTTGGTCAGGATCAAAGGCAGAATCAAGCGCCATATTCGAAAAACGTTTCCTCGAAATATCGGGTCCCTGTTCTTGAAGGACCTCCAACCTACATGGTCGCATTTTCTTGACACGTATGGGAAAGGTGACCTCAACCTGTCGAATATTGAAAGACCACAGTGCTTTAATGACTATGGGTTCATGGCGCCTCCAGAAGCGTTTAATGAGTCGAAGAGAACTGCCGAAACGAAACCGTATATGGATAACAGGCGGTGGGAGTATACCGACTACTTTTATGGAGTATGCCACCCCCTCCTGGAGGAGTATAACGTTACGGGGGTCAGCATTTCGTTGCTGGATCGTACAAGGCAGGTAGTGAAGTTTTCAATTAACCACCCGTTAATGGTTATTTCAAGAAACGTTTCCCTCGATGGACACGCCATTCTTTCAAAAGGGTCCTTTGTCATCCTTGATGCCAGCCGAGACTGGCGGACTCTCTACAACCCTATGGTACACGGACCTCCCTTTATCAGATTTTATGCGGCTGTTCCACTGTACTCCCGAAACAACGTTGTCGTGGGCGCGCTAGCAGTCTTTGATCCCTACATTCGATGCGCCTGCCCGCCCAATTTAATTGATCGGCTCCGGACCCTCGCCTCGACCATGATTCAATATGTCGACCTGCCCGCATCTTCACTATCACCCCGAATCACGCCCATCAACTCGACATATGGGCCAGACGTTTCCAAGCTCCACCTCAACCACACTCGCCGAGACCCAAAGATGTCCAACTGGGAGGTTCCTGAAAACTCGCGGGATATTCTGGCAGACAGTTCGCTTCATTTAGGGCTTACGGGACTCAGAAAGTTGAATTGTAATCCGTCGATTTTGCATTCGTTTGAGATTTCGCAGGAGCTCATGGCGTGTCGCAGCGCGGTGGCGGCTGTGGAACGGGCTGCCCAAATCCTGGGGCTTGCGCTGGGGCTCGCGGTGACATATATTGTTGAGGTGCGCAAGACATCTGTTTATTTTGTGCCGCGTAAGGAGCTCGCCTCGTATAAAAACGGGGGAGCTTTTGACTGGGAGTCGGCAAAAAACCATGCTTTGGGAAAATGTGCTGGAGAGAGTATAAAGATTCGACTATTAGGAGGTCATGGCTTGCCTAAGGAAGAGATCAAATTTGACCGCAATATTCATGCTCAAGTGCTTCAATCTGAATATGGCATGCACTTTGACACATCTGAGTATTACTTTTTTTTTTTTTTTTTTTACTGAAATATCACAAATCGCTAACTTAGGGGAATATTTTACAAAACTTATTAGCAACGGAGCACCTTTTCCATCAGGTTTGTTTATGCCATTTCGCAAGTCAGTAGGCAAGATTCACTTTGAGGCCGCGGGGTCCGGTTCTGGCGACCAATTCGATTTCCCCGATTTCCCTGACTTTGCTTCATCTGCATGTACAGCCCGAGTGTGCCGAAAAAAGAAGCTATGGGATCAGTTTTCGCATTTGCCAATTTCTAGTAAAAGAAGAGCAGCTAGGCGAGCAGCAGTAGAAGAGGGGCTGGGAAGAAGAACGGCGCCGGTAATGGATGTGGGGGATGACGTCTTTGAAAAGTTTAATGCGCCTACTTCAATGTCGGCACCTGGAGCTCTTCAACCATTTGGAGGAAGCATTCAATCTGTTGATCACATGGAAAAAAACAATGCTGCAGGTGGTGGTGTCAAGTCTAATTCTGCGGATGAACAATTGGCCATAAAAATGGGTAAACTAGGACTTTTAAAGACGTCAAGTACCACCAACAACAACAACAAGGTGACAAAAAATAGCCGGCTTGAAAAAGGAGAAGAAGAGGGTCTAGGTCTAATAAGTTCTAAGTTTGTTACAGGAACGAAGACGAAGACGATAACGACGACGACGACGGGCAACAACAACAACAACAACAACAACAAGAACACAAAAGAGCAAACTGTTATGAGTCCTCTTTACGGTGCATTGATTTCTCAAGATATTAAAGTAAAGATCAAGCATGGCGGGTACATAATGGCTGGGTTTTCGAATGTGCACCGCAGCTTTTCGCCCAGTGATGTTGAGTACATGAAATTGTGTGTGAAGGCGTTAGAAAGTCTTTTTACGTGTGAGTAAATGACAAGATTGGGCTGAAGTTGAAGTTGAAGTTTTCAGTTGCAAAGTATCAATCAAGTGCCTCCAAGTGGACTATAGATACAGCTATAGACTAGACTAGTTGAGTATCTCAAAGGAAAATGAAATTCGCTGAGCTTGTATGAAAACAAATTTTTCTTGTAAAGTACTGTTCTAACTTCTCAGTGTTGTATTTGAATGAATGAACATCAAGTAGGCCTAATTTATTATTGGTTACATATGTCGAGTTTGCGGAGCAGTTGTGTGATTCGTTGTACATTATTGACCAATTAAATCAAGTAAAAATAAAAATTACAAAAATCATTAAGCAACTATTATCAACCTATAAAATCAAAGCAATGATTCATTATTAATAATAACGTTATCTAATTATACAATTGTTAGTCATAAGTAACGTAATGCAAATCTAACTATTGGTCAAGGGTTTATTGTGACTGTGGACCGTTCCAAATAGGCAAGAGTTATATCTTTATTAACTGTTCTCAAATATTCAGCACATTGAATGCTCAGATATACGGTACACCTATTTTTCACCACAAATCAAAAATGATATCCCAATTAGGAAACAGCTCATTAAACCCTCTCTCTCAAGAGGCCACACAAAATATCAGTACCCATACCGTACCACTCTAGGGTCGGGCTCATAGTAAATAATCCATACAAACACTCACATCACAGTACGTAGTAACTTTTTTTTTTTTTTTTTTTTTTTTTTTCTTACTCCCCTCTTGCTTGTCTTTTTGTCCATATTAATCTTTCGAAAAACAGGAAAAAAAAAATCAACTTTTTTTCTTTCTTCGACCGACCAACACATATAAAAAGTAGGTATATTACTGATTTGCTGAATCTGTGGGTTTTTTTTTGTGTGCTGTGTTCTGTGTTGGTGGATTGGTTGTTGGTGCTGGTGCTGGTGGTGCTGGTGCTCATGGAGGTCCTGAAATACATGGACCTTCTGGTAACTTGCAATGTTGGAGTGAATGGGTCTCTATGTGAGTGTGGTAGATTGGCATGGACATGGACGTGGCCATGGACTACTTTTGGTCAACGACTGTTCAATTGACATTGCAAAGAAACCGCCAATAAAATTCGAAATGATATGGAATCGATATCTGGCTTTGCTCGACGAGATGAGACGACCTGAAATAAAATCAGCCCTAGCATGCGACCTTGTCATTCCAACTACCAGCTCTCCAAATACCAACTCTCCAAATACCAATCACCTGGTGTACACAAGACCTTTTTTTTTTTTTTCTTTTTCTCTTTTTTCTTTTCTTTACTAACAAACTCTTTCTTTTCAGATCACAATGCCTAAGAAGAGAGCTTCCAACGGACGTAACAAGAAGGGCAGAGGCCACGTCACCTCTATCCGATGCTCCAACTGCTCGCGCATGGTCCCCAAGGATAAGGCCATCAAGAGATACGTTGTCCGCAACATGGTCGAAGCCGCCGCTATTCGTGATATCTCTGAGCAGTCTGTCTACAAGGAGTACGCCCTTCCTAAGCTTTACCTCAAGACTCACTACTGCATCTCGTGCGCCATCCACAGCAAGGTCGTTCGTGTTCGCTCCAGAGTCGGCCGCAAAGTTAGAACTCCTCCTCCCCGTGTTCGCTTCAACAAAGACGGAAAGAAAATCAACCCTACCACGGCTTCCAAGGCTGCTTACTAGACTTGCAATGTTTGAATAAGTCATGTATAGTATATATGAAGAAAAAAAAAAAATGAAAAAAAAAACTGTCAGGAAAATACTGTATACTGTAGTACCGGTAGTCTACATAAAATCATGGATATCTAGAGAGACTAGACCTCTTCAACTTTGGGCAAATTAGCCATAAGACGTCGAGGCGATTTGATAGTCACATACACATCCGTCCCCCATCCATAGTAACTTTGCACCAAAAGGGTTCCCCCAAAGAACTCGACATATGCCCTTGACAGCGGCAGCCCATATCCCATACCCGCTATTGAGTTTCCTCCACCAGGCACCGTGTTGAGCGTCGCAAACCCATCCCCCTCCGTATCCTCAAACGTCGTAAACGAAAACCCAAATATGTGCTTTTCGACCTCTGGCGAAATGCCTCCGCCGCGGTCACGTAGCCTCACGACAAGCCCGTCATCAGTGCGCACAAACGTAACCTTCACTGGTTTGAGCGACTGTCCCGTCGCTTGAGCGTTCTCAATCGACGCTCTGAACGAGTTCTTCAGGAGTTCTGTGAATATGTACTCGAGGTGGACTGGCACATATGGCAGCGTAATATCGTCGCCCTGGTCCACGACCACCGTGGGGATCATGCCGTATTTAAGGTCGCAGATGTCGCCAACGAACGCGGCCGTTTCTTTCAAGATCTGACTTGGAGCACAAGCAATTTGGACCGCTCCGATGAACTGCTGCGGTTTTTCACCCTCGTCAATGGGGTTCGTGAGTGCAATATGGTGTTCTGCAATTAGCCTTGTTCCAATGCGGGCGCGTAGGTGGCTGTCGAGGACAGCCGACGATTGTGAGAGGGATATGTAACCCCTTGACTCATAGAACCCTCTAGCTAGAGTGGGAATTGTATTAGAATGAGCAACAACGAGCTGTTCGAGGGCCTTAACTGCTTGTGCGTTCTCCTGGAGGGTTTCCGGGGGTTTGATCTGTGAGATGATTTTGAACGAATTTAAGTAGATGCTGTATATTTGCGAAATATTAGGGTTGAGCACGATAAGATAAGGCAGGTCACGGAGAGCTTTTAGGCGATGTGCTAGTCTAATTGTGATATTTTGGAGGACCGAGACTGCGTTATGGATCAAGACTTGTTCTGGAATGGGATTTGGGCCAAATTGCAGCAGGCTTTCGAGGTATATTCTAAAGAAGAAGAAAAGAAAAGGATTAATACTAGTAATTGAAGGAAATCAGAGTAAATACGTACGGCTCTTGTTCACATGAAGAGTACTTCATGATGCGCTCTTCAATGCTAGGTCTGTGCAGGTTTTCATCGGAGCTTAGTTGAGAGAGTGGCCGGTTGAGAGGACGGGACCATTTGGATGTAGTTTTGAATGCAAAAGTTCGGTTAATGGTTGCATAACGGGATAGCTTACGACAGTTGGAGTGCAGACGCAATTGCTGGAAATGAAAGTGTCTGTTCATTGAATTGATGAAGAGGAGGAGAGTAGAAGGAGGAGAGTAGAAGGAGGAGAAGGGAAGCGAAGTCAAATTATTTGTTTTTTTTATTTCCTTACCCATTCGTACCATTGATGGTATATACATGTCAAATATTTACCCCATTAATTACGATTATTGCTCATCAGTTCTGAATTTTCAGTTCTGAATTTTCACTTCTCGACTCTTTCAAACTCCTTCTGAACTCTTCATTGCTCGTGGGACCCTCTGAAATGACAGCCCTTAATCAATCCAATCCCTCAGGGAAACCTCGCGTGCTCATTGTTGGGCCTGTGTTTACTCACACTGAAGAGTTCAAGGCTTTTCATGAAATCTTTGACTGCTCTGTATGTATCCAACACCACGAAATTCTCCAACAAAAACCATCTAACTCGACTTCTCTTGTCCTTACATGCAGTTCTATACTATTTCGACCAAGGAGCAGTTTATTCGTGATATCACTACCATCTACTCTGATATTGTAGCCATTTGGGCCATGTGGTCTGGATTCGTTGTAAGTTTTCACCTACTAACAGTATTCTTTTTTTTCTTGTCACTTTTCTTCATCTAGCGCTAACAAATAACAACCCTCCCAGCCTATCGGAGGCATGAAAGGTGACCTCATCGACTCCCTCCCTCAATCCCTAAAAATCATCGCCTCCTGCGCTGCCGGCTACGACTCCTACGACGGACCCGCCCTCCGCACCCGCCGCAACATTGCACTATGCAACTCCCCTGGCCTCGCTGCCGAGCCCGTTGCAGACATCGTCCTCTACTGCACTCTTTCCCTCTTCCGGTACTCCCAGATCTTTGAGCGACTCGCCCGCGAGCACCGCAACACTATCACTTGCAGAACAGCCATGTCCGCTACCCACTGGGACCTCGAACAAGGGAAACCCATTCTCTTGCCCACAAATAAAAGGGATCCTGATTATACGGCAGTGGGCGACAAGGCGCCCGAATTTATGTTTGGAGAAACGGTCTCGGGCCGCGCGGTTCGGCAGCCTAGAGGCCATGTTGTGGGGATTGTGGGGTTTGGAGCAATTGGCAAAGTAATCGGGCAGCGTCTTAGTTCGATAGGTATGAAGGTTCATTATACGAAAACGAGCGTGCTTTCGAAATCGGAAAAGGCTGCGTTGGGGTACAATGCGACGTTCCATGAGTCTGCTGCTGATTTGTTCAAGGTGAGTGATCTGTTGGTTTTGGCTTGCCCCTTGAACTCGGCTACCAAGAACTTGGTGAACGAGGAATCAATCAAGTTGTTGCCCCAGGATGCCCGAATTGTCAATATTGGGCGAGGCGGGTTGATTGATACGAAGGCGCTGGTACGGGCGTTAAGGTCGGGGAGGATCTCTGGGGCTGGTCTTGATGTGTTTGAGAGGGAGCCCATAATTGACGATGAGCTCTGTGATCGGTGGGATGTCGTTTTGTTGCCGCATATTGGGTCTGCTACGATGGAGACAGCTGAGCTGTCTGAAATCAACTGTATGAACAATATTAACAATATAATCTTTGGCGACGGAAAGGATTTGACAAGCGTTAATTAGACAATTACTGTATAAGAAATATATTAGTTCCATTAGGCTATTGTTTATACCGAGAGTCCATGCGAAGTTCGTTAAAGAGAAAGAAAACATGAAAAAAAGAAAAACAAGGTAGACATTAGCAAGCACAATAGCCATACCATCAACAAGTGCTCGTCGGCTTCAGCCGTGGCCGAGGTGGCGGCGGCTTCCGAGCCATGTGCGACTGGCCAAGACTCGTATGAGACAACGACGGTGACACAGGATTACTAGTATTTGGACTGCTTTCGTTTCCATCCGTGTCTGTACCCGTATTTCCATCATTAATATGAGCACTACCGTTGCTATCCTTGTTACTTTGTAATGCAAAAGTAACCAAATCCATCTCGCTCGTGTTTCGTACAGAAATGCCAATCTCGTTTGTAGTTGTTCGTTTCTTGCGCGGTAATGGAAGTGGCGGTGGTACTGGAGCTGGCGCTGATACTAGAGGTGCTGCTGGTGCCAGTTTTGCTGATGGTGGTCTTGATGATGGTCTTGATGACGGTCTTGACGGTGGTCCTGATGATAGCCCTGATGATGGTCCTGATGATTGAGGTTTGCGATGGGCGGGCACCTCAGGCAGAAACTGAAGTATGCCACGCACCCGAGATTGGCACAGCACCGACTTTCGATCAGGACTAGAACTAGCACTAACGCTATTTCTAGCACCAGCCCTGTAATCGTTAACAGTTTGTTTTAGCGCATGTGCGTATGCGTATGCATGGGCTCGGGACCGAGACCGAGACCGAGACCGAGACCGAGATCGAGATCGAATTCGAGATGGCGGTGGAGGAGGAGCAGGAGATATCGATGGGGATGGGGGAGGTGAGGGCGAGGGAGCTTCGAGAGTTATAGATATTGAAAAGGGTCGCTGATCGGGGTTTGCTTGTGGAGAACTGAGTGGGGCTTCGGGTTGTTCAGCGGTTGTGCAAGGTAACGCCTTTGGGAGATCGGGTGTGGAAGTAACTGATATTGTTGATGTGCTTGGAGAAGGCAGGCTCTTCTCTTTCGTAGCTTCATCAGAATTTTCAGCCTTTTCAGTCTTTTCAGGGTTCTCGGACTCTTCAGACTTTTCAAGATCTTCAGGCTTCTCAGAGTCATCGGATATCGACAGGTTATGCATACTAGTATTACAAGAAGGATTAGTACTTCCATGCCTCAACCAATCCACCAAAAGACACCTGTAAGCTAATCTCTGAGTCGTTTCACTAATTTCAAAAACAAGATTTCTCGAGTGCTGCTCACACATACTTTCCAGGAGCGCACAAAGCTCGGCCCGTTTATACGACTCATGCCTCAACTCCGTATACAACAAGAGAGGATGCAAAACCCGTAAATAAGTATGCCGCAAGCGCTCCTCTTCGCCCTCCAAGTCGTACAGCTCGCGAATAAAAACGTCCGTAATTACCTTCAAATCGTTCAGGTAGAGATAAGAGGAACATATCTCGGGGGTGGTGAAAATAAGGTAAAGCAGCTTCAGTACCATCAGCTGTAGGCAGCCGTCAGGGCTGCGGTTGAGAAGAAATACAACGTTCTCGCCAAATGACGGGTACTTGTCGGCTCCCTTTACGAGGGTGTCGAATACCTTGTTGCGGATGGACCCACGGTGTTTCAAAGCTGGCCTTTGGGTGTGGCCATGGCCCTCTGGCAAAGGCATGGAAACAGATCGTACAAGGGAGTTGTCTTCTTCTTCCACGAGACTCGACAATGGGTTCGGTTTTACCGAAACTGAAAGATCATAGGCCGCAATCATGTACTGCTCATTTAACGCGAGCAAAACTTTCAAAATAGCATACCCATACGGATCATGATCGTAATCCTCACGCTCTTCAATAGCAGTGAAGAGGTAGGTGATAAACTCGGGTTTGATCATTTGCAAATCTGCCATGGTCAATTTCTGGACCCTTGACATTTCGTACAAGAGGTCCAAGAATATGCGGTGTAGCATCATGCTACCGCCTTCGCGGCACAAAAGACTTTCAATAATAGAGGAGATTGCTGATTCCTCTTGCATCATTTCTAATGTTGCGTTGTGTGATCGTCCGTCAATGAGCAGAAAAGCGCCAGCAACGATTTTCTGTGGCAGCTTTTGGTCGCCGTTTTCCATGAGGCATGAGATGAGCTTTCTGCGAACGTAGGCCTTGTTGCTGCGGAAGATTTGAGAATGCAAAAGTCGTTTGACACATCTTGTGAGCTCCTCATCTTTAACAAGGTACTTTTCTAAACGGAGGGGGTTAGAAGGGCAATTTAGAAGGGCAGAGACAGATTGATAAAAATACCTAAAAACAGAGACGCAAAGTGAATGAATGAATGGAGGGCCTTTTCAATAGCAGAAATGGAATGATAATCAGCAGAACAGAGGTCTTTCAGTTCTATATTACAGGTTTAGTTTGTTAGAGAGAAAACGACTGGCATCCAATACTAATAATTACAGTAATACGCACCGTCCCAGAACTGGTCCTCACTCTCCACCTCATAAAACAGTATCTCCATCAGAAAGAACAGTCATAAAACAGTAAAATGCGAGCAGTAAACGTAGAGACGAGAGCGAGAGAAAGAGGGAAAGGAAAAAAAAGAGAGAGATTTTTTGTAGGGTCTACAGTATTGCTAAATAAACTCGAGGCGGTGCAGCCGTACCACAAACGATGAAGTCGAATTTTAAAGCACACAGAGGCAGGAAAGATGATGAGTTCAAGTGGTCGTGAATAGCCTGTATTTTGCAATGGAACTGGACCTAGAACTGGAAGGACAGTTGGTAGCGGTTACAATTGGGTCATGATGATCATGATGGCACATACAAATAATATTTAAATAAAAATAAAAATGAATAACAGCAACAATTTTAATCAAAGACCCTGTAGTAGGGCCTGTAGTCTACTGTGGGCCTGTATTGTCCCACCATGTTATAGGCTAAAAATCCGAATATATCCGAGTACCGGAATAGCATTAACTCATCATCATCATAGCCGGTCTATAATAGTCGCGCAATATTTACAAAAGGTTATACCCACCTTCATCTGGTAGCGAAAAGCTTCTTATTCATTATTGCATGTACATAAAACTCTCATGTTCACACTCTACTTGACTTTGGGCTTGATACCATTGACCATCTCGTCGTTGGAAATCAAATGCCCAATAGTCTCGATATGGCTAAGAAGTGTAGAAATGTTGTGGCTCCATTCGTTCAGCACCTCGTTGCTATCCTTAGGCTTGGCAAACGTAACAACTCTCTCTGGTCTGTTAATTCTGGCATAAATAGTGCCTTGTGTAACAAGCTTGGAGATAAATTCCTCAGTCTCCTTTTCAGATAAATCAAGTAGCTTGTTGAGCTTTGACATCCGAATTCTAGTGTAATATTTGGAAATCACTCGGATATTGTGCTCAATGACGCGCTTCCTAAAGTCCTCCCAGCGAGCTTTACCATCAGTGGTGTTAATATCAAAAACTGGGGTCTTCTGTAGAGGGGGGCCGTAAATCTCGGCTACCTTAGGCCATCGCATCAACTCGTCAACAGTAAAGCACTTGATCAGCTCGTTATGCACTGGGAGAGTTTGCAATCGGCTGTCAGCTGCAATCTTGTGGATAAGGTCAGATTGCAAATTGTCGTAAACGGCCAAAGTTATGAAGTAGACAATGTTTTCAAGAGCATTTTTCCACTTGACTTCGTCTTCGAGTATGCGGGGGGTTTCGTAAACAGCCCGGTAGTGCTGGCAAACCTCCAAGTACTGTGAATTGTGCAGCGAAATCTTGATGAGAAGCTCATAGTATCGAAGCTTGAGATCATGTACGTCCTCCTTGTTAAAGTATCGAGGAACAATCTTTCGGCTCAAAATCAGAGCCTGAGTATAATCACCCTTCTTGATGAACAATTGAACCTGCTCAAGAATGAATTCAGTCTTTTCACGAATATCCATGGAACCATAGGTTTCAACTTGAAGTTCTCCCAGAATCTCACTTGCAGAATCAATGTCTCCTTGCTCCTCTTTAATTTGAGAAAGAGTTCTTGAAACGCGAGCGCGCTCAACTTCTACATAGATCTATCCGGCGTTAGAAATTTCAACAAGGAAATAAATGGGGTGAACGTACCTTTCCCTCAGTAACAGTTCGAATGTTCTCGATTGTGTCGATTTTAGTTTCCAAATCTGGCGAGTCGTCTAGGCCTTTGATGACCTCTTGAATCATAGTAGTAATGGCCTGTTTCAACTGGCCATGCTTCTTGGAGAGCAGTTGAACTTGCTCGTTCATTAACTTCCAGTTACCTGCTTTTCGTGTGACATTAACGATCTTGATCAAAACTCTTTTTGATGACGACAGATCAGAAGCCTAAACTATGTTAAAAGCTTGCCACCAAGACTAGCATATTACAAACAAACTTACCTGTCTTGTCTGCTTCTCAAGAGTAAGAAGTTGGTCGAGGCCTCCTTGAAAATCATTCTATTCGATAATTAGTAACGTAAGGTTCCGATGGAGGCTAAAGGCTAAGGCATACCTTCAAGATCTCATCAATCTGAGGAAGTTCCTTGTCCAGGATTTCTGTAAAGTCCTTCTCGGCTTTAATCAAAGTCTCGTCAGACATGGTGAATCAATTGCAGAAAGGGGCGCTAATAAATAGGGATTGTGATGAAGAGAATTGAAACAGCGTCGGTGGTAAATGTGATTTCTATAAACAAGTTGAAGGAAAGAGTTGATCAAGAGGCTGGATTTTGGTGGCACTTCTCTGGGAGACAAATGGCTGGATGTGCTAAGTGCAGCGTTGGTGTGATTGTTATGCATATTAGTCAGCACATCTGTACCTGTTGAAAAATTGGAATCGACTAATTTCAACGCGCCAAAGAGACATGGCAGTAGACACAATGTCCGGCCTTCACTATTGGATTTCAGACAGCTTGCAAGCGGTAAGTAGAATTCATTTGCTCAATCACAAAGCCAGAGGACTAATTTTGACCAGATTTTAGGTGCAAGTGACGAGCACACTGTTGACTTTTGTGTCGCCTCTGCAAAGATAGCCAAGTCATCAGCGCAACTGCTAAATACATTGAAAGATGTAGGCCTACCAAATAACACAGGCACGAAAGACTTTGTCGCCAGTCTCTTCGATCGGATTCACCCAGCCGCTGAACATAATGATACCAATGGCAGTGTAAAGAACAAAACAACGACCAAACAAAAGCGGTACGAACTACTAATAAAAGAGGATGATGAGGAGGAGGTTCTGGAGCCAAGGAAATCTTCATCTACCAGAGATAATTCACGAAAAACGCGTGACAGGCCCGAAAAATTAAGTAGCTCAAGGAGACATCTGAAAGATTCAGAGAGACAAAAAAGACGGAGACGAGACTCCTCATCATCAGAGTCTGACTATCAATCAGAAAATGAACACTCTAGATCGGAAAGAAGCCCCTCTGTCGACTTGAATACGAAGAAAGCTAAGGATGAGCCCCGTCTGGGTGGCTCTACTGACGAATCATTTATGGAGAAAGACAAAAAGGAACGAGATGAGTTTGCAAACCGACTCAAAAATAAAGACAAGAGTTCAACAAAATCTATAGATACGCATGGTACCAATACTCAGGAACGATTCGAGAGAAATCAAATGGCAGACGATGTGGAAGGTAATAGAACAGAAATCGAGGATCTCCGAAGGATAGCTAGGCAAAAGTACTTGACCAAGAGAGAAGAAGAACAACTATTTTTACTTGAAAGAGAAGTAGAAGATCTGGAAGAAATGGCAAAGCAATATGGTTGGGATAACCTTTCCAGGCGAGAACAACGAGAAATTTCTTACAAGCGAGAGATTCTTGCACTTGCACAGGAGCGCAAAAAGATTGACGATGGCCGAGACGGATACCGACTGCCTGAAGACTATTTCACGGAAAAGGGTAGGATTGATAAAAAGCGAAAAGAGGCCGTTCTTTATCAACGTTACAGCGAGGTCAACAAGAAAAGCGATCATTCAAACGACGTTGACTCATGGGAGACAGAACAACGTTCAAGAGCCTCTATACAATCTGGCTCGAGAACTAAAGTTGTGCCTCAAGAAGAGGAATATGAATACGTTTTTGACCCTGCTCAAAATATCGACTTTGTTACCGACGCGGTCTCCACTATGAGTAAAGAGCAGAAGCTACTCGAAGAGAAAATCAAGGAGGAGGAAAAGCGCGTGCAGTCGATTGAGGAAACGAGAAAGTCGCTTCCTGTATATATGCATCGAGAAGAGATTCTTGCCGCCATCAAAGAATATCCAGTTTTGATCATTGTTGGAGAAACAGGATCAGGAAAAACCACGCAAGTTCCTCAATTTTTGCACGAAGCTGGGTACACAAAGGATGGAATGAAAGTGGGGTGCACGCAGCCTCGTCGAGTAGCCGCCATGTCTGTAGCTGCTCGTGTCGCGGATGAAGTTGGCTGTAAGTTGGGTAACGAAGTTGGCTATACAATTAGATTCGAAGACAAATCATCAGATAAAACAGTCATCAAGTACATGACAGATGGTATGCTCTTGCGAGAATTCTTGACGGATCCTGAGCTTTCAACGTATTCGGCAATCATGATTGACGAGGCCCACGAAAGAACCCTTCATACGGATATTTTATTTGGGCTTTTAAAAGATATTACGCGTTTCAGACCAGAGTTGAGACTGCTTATATCCTCCGCGACGCTGAATGCCAAAAAGTTTTCTGAATACTTTGACGACGCTCCTATATACCAAGTACCTGGCCGTCGCTTCGAAGTTGATATTCATTATACCAAGCAACCCGAAGCCAATTACCTACATGCAGCTATCACGACAGTGTTCCAAATCCATACGACGCAAAAGAAGGGCGATATCCTTGTATTTCTTACAGGCCAAGACGAAATTGAAATGGCAGCAGAAAACTTAGAGGAAACTTGCAGAAAGCTCGGCAAAAAAATCCCAGAAATGGTCATATGTCCTATTTATGCTAATCTTCCTCCAGAGCTACAGGCCAAAATTTTCGATCCAACACCCGAGGGCTCCAGAAAAGTGGTTCTTGCCACTAACATTGCCGAAACGTCCATCACTATTGACGGAATTGTGTTTGTCATTGACCCCGGTTTTGTGAAGGAAAATGTTTACAATCCTCGTACAGGCATGGAAAGCTTGGTTGTGACGCCTTGTTCCAGGGCTTCTGCAGATCAAAGAGCCGGTCGAGCAGGACGAGTTGGAGCAGGAAAGTGTTTTAGGCTTTTTACAAAGTGGGCATTCTACAATGAGCTCCCCGCTAATACAACTCCGGAAATTCAGCGCACTAATCTGGGTAGTGTGGTGCTTCTTTTAATGTCGTTGGGAATTAATGACATTCTCAATTTTGACTTTTTGGATGCTCCTCCTACTGATGCGCTGATCAAAGCGCTAGAGCTGCTGTACGCCTTAGGAGCTCTTAATGATAGAGGTGAACTTACGAAACTTGGACGACAGATGGCTGAATTTCCCACTGACCCCATGTTGGCAAAAGCCATTCTTGCAAGTAATACGTTTAATTGTGTCGATGAAGTGTTGTCCATTGTTGGAATGCTAGGTGAAGCAGCTTCGTTATTCTTTAGACCCAAGGACCGCAAGTTTCACGCCGACAAGGCCCGCGAAGCTTTCACCAGACCCGGAGGTGACCACTTGACGCTACTAGAAATCTACAACCAATGGGTCGATACCGACTACTCATACCAATGGGCGCAAGAAAACTTTCTTCAATTCAAATCTCTTTCACGGGCGCGAGACGTGCGCGACCAACTCGAACGACTCTGCGACCGAGTCGAAGTAGAAGTACGAAGCGGCGGTTCCGGGGGCGAAGAGAGCCTAACAAACATCCAAAAAGCCATCACCTCTGGATTTTTCGCCAACACCGCGCGCCTAAACAAATCAGGCCAAAGTTACCGGTCCGCAAAGACAAACCAAACAGTTCATATCCACCCTTCAAGCGTACTGTTTGGACAAAAGCCAAGATGGGTTATTTACTACGAGCTCGTGTTAACCTCCAAGGAGTTTATGAGAAATTGCATGCCGTTGCAACCTGAGTGGCTGGTGGAAGTGGCTCCCCATTTTTACAAGGCGAAGGATCTGGAAGAGATGGGAGGCACGGGGAATAAAAAAGTGCCAAAAGTTGCCGGAGTTGCTTCGAATTCAAAGTAAAATTATACTGTACCAGCAATCCAAGCATACAGTATACCAAGCTAGTCTACTGTATATCTTATAAGTCTATATATAATCTACATATAACACGCGAAGAACTGTTGAAGCTTTTCACGCATTATTTATTTTTCTCTTCTTCTTCGTCTTGCTTATATATACTGTGATAATGTAGACTCCAGTTCCATGAAAGTATTTTTTTTTCAGCAACACTTTACTCATGATTCTTCTACTGCAATTGACATGATTATTAGTACAGGACTAGACCATCAGTAGATCAATGCCAAAGTGTCAGGGTACGGCTGCGGCTAGTAAGTGTCTAGCACCTAGCCTAGTAAATCCTCCCTCCTCCCTCCTCCCTAACACATGTTAACATTCATAAGAGATATTTAGCTCGATTCAAACCATCTTATTTATTATACACATATCCGAATAGGAACAGGCCCCTATTCGAGCTTATTACAAGTGTTAAGGGGGATATACTAGACTAGGTGCAAGGCACTTACTTCTTCTTTAACGGAACGTCTTCTCTGGGCCGTGATGCATTAATGATGAGGAGTGTGTGTGTGCGTGTAGCGTTCTTGTGTGCCTGTACGCTGCAACGAGTAATGTGAGAGTAGTGTGTGTGATAGAGCTTCAGCGCGTGTTGGGCTTAGAGCATGTATGGATGCTTGTAAAGTCATGCGCGTTCGTGCTGGACAAGCTGTTGACACCGTGGTGGTGGTCCTGTCACTCTAGTATCATCGACTGTGTCTCTCGTCGTTCTCCAGTGAGTAGTGTGTCTTTACT
>JAJMKT010000046.1:0-16682 GCA_030563985.1 Geotrichum restrictum | reverse complement strand
ACCTGACACTGCAAAAAGATACGACACCAGCCGGATTTGAACCGACGCGGGAGAACCCAACAGATACCTAATAATTCAAGTCTGTCGCCTTAACCACTCGGCCATAGTGTCTGGAGATAAAAATTAATTTTTTTGTTTTACCAAACCTTATTATACGTCATTTTTCTTTCTTTTCACACTTTTTTTTTTTTGGAATTTTTTTAACATAGAGGCCTTGGGCTGTGTAAAAAGCAGCAAGGGGCGGGAATTCTCAGAGTGAAGCGGGCTAAATTCTGGTTATACGACTACTAGCGAAAAAAGTTAGAAATATTGTTTTGTACTGTATCAAGTAAAGCCATATGGCACGAATAAAGTATTATCTCTCTCTCTCTCTCTTTTGGAATTTTTCAAGAAAGAGTAAGAAAGGTTGAGACGGGAGTGCCCCAGGGTTCGCCAATTTCACCTTTACTATTTTTGATTTACACGACGCCTCTTTACGACAGGATCAAAGCGAAAGGAGCCAAGGTCTCAGGCTTTATTGACGACATTACTATTTATGCTAGTGGAAAGTTGATTTTTAGATTTAGCTTCAAGCAGGCTTATTGTGACATTAATTGAAAGCAAACTAGCCTAGCCACAAAAATTAAGGGCAGATCAAACCATGTTATGATGGTTCCATGTCGACCAATAATTAATTGCAAATTTGAAATTTTCTGATCTTTTTTTTTCATAGTAGCGCTCATTACAACACAAAGGGAAACCAATACTATATCTGCTCATTCATGATTCATTATATCCATATATTGTTTTAAAGTCATGCTACAGAGTACTCGACAATTACAATTTACTTTACGTTAAGAATCATAGTACTGTGCATCGAGGAAATTTTTTTTAAAACTCCTCGTCAGTAAAGTGCGGTGAAATTAGCCTACAATCATGGCACAATATACTAAGCTTGCAACAGAAAATCAAACGCCACACTTGAAAACGTTGGTGATTCGGTATAATCCAGATCTACCGGTAGTGATCTAACTTGCAGGCGAGCCAATCGAAATCATTGCAAGTAAGGCGCCAATCAAGCAGAGAATAGTCTGCTCAGTTAACTCAATAACATTCAGAGTTAAAGGACTTACAATAGGAGAGTATCCACATATTTGAGAAGTCCTCTAATTTCATCCTCCAAACGGCATGTCTTTTCAGGGCAAAAACTACGACAGCCCAATCACTTCCTTAACATGACACCATGTATAAACTAACAAGTGCCAATCGATATTGTTAGACTCTGTTCTAAAGCTTTTGGACTGTCAAGAACGTCAACGGCCTTAGCCTGTAATTTACTCATGATAGAACTACGCAAGTACTCCAGTTTCTCTACTCATCTTTAGTGCCCTCAACGTTTATTAACAATTGGAGGCAAGTACCAGTACAATTGCGATAGTCTCGAGGTAGCACACAGAAACAAAAAAGTCTGGCACAACTAAATGCGTTACAGTTGACGCAATGCGCCGAGGATGAGGAAAGTACGGTAAAAGCTTTGGCAAGGAAAAAAAAAAGGTACAATTGAATTAAGCGTCTATGCTCTAAGCTAGACTCTCAGTAGAAAGTAATGACGGCGGTAGTGATCGAGAAAAAATCTACTTGGAGAGGTCGGCCCTATATTAATCAACGTTAGCAAACAAAAAGAAAAAAAAGCAATCAAGAATCTAGCCAATCGGGCACGGGTATTTTTGAGAAGCAAATTTTAATGGTTTACTTACAACTTAGCCTCGACATCGTCGAGGTGCTCACGCTGCTTCTTGATGGAAGCTCTGAGAGCAGCAAGCTTCGCCTTCTCCTGCTGGCGGACAAACAGATCTTCCTGTGCCTTTTCACGTTTCTATGAAGAGTTAAGAAGAATAAGTTAGCTGGCAGTTCATACCCGAGAAAAGAGGCTCCTTTAAAGAGCAGAAAGAAAAGAAACAAAAACTGAAGCTTACGTTGAAAGAATCGTTGGAGCCTTGAGGACGAGGAGCGCCGGTGGCACCTTCAGTGTAAAAACGGGCAGAGACGGCCATAGTTCTGGCAGAGGCGGCGGAACGAACAAGGGTGCGAGCAGAAAGCATTGTTGTATATGTGGATGTTGATGATTTGAATTGAGTTTGAAGAAAAGAGGTGTTGAGAAGAAACTAAAATAAGTTCAAAAAGTTATAAAGAGAAGGAAGAAAGAAATCGGAACTGAGTGGTCTGAGAGAGAAAGGAAAAGAAAAAGCGGAGTGAGAAGTGGGTTTGGGCTCAACTTGAAAGCGTGTGAAGCCTTCTCGGACACAATGAGTTTGGGCTGGCAATTGGCCAATCATAGTCAGGTATTGTTTGAATGGGTTGGGGTTTAAAGTCATGGTGGTAACAGCTTAAATTTGCTACTGTTTGAATCACTCGAATGAAAAGAATTACATAGACTGTCATGTACTATAAAGAAATTGAATAACTGGGCTATAGTATACTACGTTTACTTGTGCTATATATATATGGACTCAGGAATATACTGGGTAACTGGGGTACTTGTAAGTTATAACGATGTCTAAATGGTGATCAATTGACCCTCTCTATTTGGGCTATTTCTTATATGAGACGAAATAACCAACTACGTACATACTCTTTTCCCTAGCCCTGCGTAGCCTTAACTAAACACCCATCAGGGCCACCAATGTTTCCATCATTGCATGCAACTACTGTACCAGTGACACAAGTAAACAGGCCAAAGAGCCTACTTGTAATTAATATGCCAGATAGTATACACCACTTCTATTGGCTGTAATTGTCACGTGATATGACCTAACCCCAGTCTAAATTGTGCACCTCCGCCGACAATAGAACAATCACGAAGGTTGCGATAACTGAACAGAGATTTTGAGATTTTGGCAGCAGCATTACTTAAAATAAAACAAAGATCTTAATAACTTCTCGACGCTTCAGTTTCAGCTTCAGCTCATACTCTAAGCACTCTCACCTTGTAAACCTCTGCACTTATATCCACAATCTTCACCAGCCAAGACTACATTACTTCGAAATACCACTTTCGCCGCGCGACCTCCAACCCCACCGAAATCACTCCCTTATCTCCGACCAGAAGGCAGTAGCACAAGCAAACACTACAGCCAGTATAAGCAATGAATTAAATTGTGTCATCGCGTAAAGCCCCTCCACCCTTCAATTCCCTTGCGGCTTACCTTTAGCTTACGGGAGTTTCACAATCAAACCCACACACACTCGTAGTAACTTATTTGATTTACGACATGGGCCCAAAGACACAAAAACACCTCCCAGGTATGGCGGTCAAAGGCAAGGCGCCACCAGGTATGATGGCCAGCCTAGACGCGTCCAGTGGGCTGCCAGGAACATCAAGCACGCCGATAAAGACGCCGAGCAAAAAAGGGCGCAAACGCAAAAACCCCGTCTTTAATGAGCATGGCGAAGAAATAGTTCCGAACGGGCCAGGGCGACCGCGTAAAAAGGAAAAGCTGATGAAAGACGGGGTTGGGGCGTCAGGCACAACAACCAAACAGCCCAAGGAACCCAAGGAGCCTAAAAAGGCAGGTAGAAAGAAAGATACCAGTAAAGAAACGGCAGCATCCGGATCCGCCGCCGCCGCCGCAGCAGCAGCAGCATCATCGACAACAGCAACACCGAAGAAAAAGAAATACGCCAAGCTCACGAAAGAGGAACGGGAGGCGCGCAAAGCCAGTAAACGGGCGGCGGCAGAGGAAGCCAAACTGGCCAAGAAAAAGCTCAAGGCCAAACAACCTGTTAAAGCCAAAGAAAAGCCGCCGGTTGACGTCGAAAAGCAGTGTGGAGTACAACTCCCGAATGGCGGAGAGTGCGCGAGGTCGCTGACGTGCAAAACGCACTCAATGGGTGCGAAGCGTGCTGTACAAGGCCGGTCACAGCCGTACGATGTGTTGCTTTTGGCGTACCAAAAGCGGAACCAGATCAAGCTTGCGGAGCAGTCGACACAGCAGCAGATTGATTTAGAGAACTTTGAATTGTTGCAGTCGAGCGAGCCGCTGAACGAAGAGGAGGAGATGGAGCAGGTCATGGCTGGTGTGACATTCTCGAGACCGGTGCCGCTGGAAAAAAGGGTGGTTATGCCCTTGAGGAATAAAAATAGGTTCTTCCAAATGCGTGAAATGCTAATTGGGAGTTTGACCAAGATTCAGCCGTTGCCGCCGTTGATTACACCTGCCAAGGTTGCTGGTGCTGGTGCTGGTGCTGGTGCTGGTGCTGGTGCTGGTGCTGGTGCTACCACCGGTGCCGGTGCCGGTGTCAGTTCTAGTTCTAGTGCTAATGCTAATGCTAATGCTAATGCTAATGCTAATAGTGGGGCTAATAGTGGTTCTGGTTCGGGGCCGGGGTCGGTTGTCAAGGAAGAGGCTGGATCTGATCAATCACAGCAACAGCAGCAGCTACCACAACTGACGCCGGCACAGATCAATAGTAACACCCGGTTACAGGAAATGGCCGCAACAAGCGGGATCCTTGGCCGTTCTATTTTATTTAATAGCGTAACTGGGGCACAAAAATTGAGGGCCTCCCGGGCTATTTTGAATATACAGCAGCGGCAGTATCAAATGAGGCAGATGCAAGTGATGCAGATGAGGCTACAACAGCAACAGCAACAGCAGCAACAGCAGCAACAACAACAACAACAACAACAACAACAACAAGGTCAAGGTCAAGGTCAACCGGGTCAGCACCAGCAACAGCAACAAGGTCAAGGTCAAGGTCAACAGAGTCAGCACCAGCAACAGCAACAGCACCAGCAACAACAACAGCACCAGCAACAACAACAGAAACAACAACAACAGCAACATTTACAACAATTGCAACAGCAAGATATGATGAGGCAAATGCGAGGTCATGATGCAAAAGCTTCGAATATGGGTGGCCAGCAGTCTTCACCGCAATTACAGCAACAGCAATTACAGCAGCAGCAATTACAGCAGCAGCTACATCATCAACAACAGCAGCAGCAACAACAGCAACAGCAGCAGCAACATCAACAACAACAACAACATCAACAACAACAACAACAACAACAGCAGCAACAATCCCCAGCTAATGCACCTCATGCTCTATACCAAGGGTATTAGTTTTTTTTGGTTGCTAGCTGCCAACTCATGAATCTTTTTTTTTTACGTCTGTTTCTTTAAAGTTATTTTTATTATTATATGTACTGTAGTCTACGGTAATTAGCTAGTATTGTTATGACCTTGTGAAGTTAGTTTTTCTTTATACACAGCTCTAGTTCTGATTTCCTTCAAGCTCTACCTGTGCTCGGATCTCGAGTAGGTTGGAGAGTCTTTGGTAGTCAACAAGTTCCTGCCGAATTCTTAGTCGCAGACAACTTTTCACACACATTCATTTGGGCTAGGGTAAAAACTACTCTTTCTCCTGGCGAATCGTCTTTTTTTCCCCTTAAAGAATCTATCGTATCTACTACTCGCCTATAGCTGACTCGAGGAGTGCGTTAACAAAAAAAAAAAATATCATAAAATCGCGATTTTGCTACAAGAACATCAATTGCCTTGTGAAGAAACGTCCGAAACTAAAGTCAATCAACCAAGACAGAAAGGCTTTTTTTTTTTTTTCTTTTTCTGGGGTACATTCTAGCCTAGAAATGTAAGATTTTTCATCGAGACTTGATTCAACTTATACTAACCCCGTACAGAGAGCTTATAACCTGTTAAAAACCTTTGTGAAAAAATGTCTAATTCCAGATTCTCTTTCGAGGGCCCGGGGGGTCTTACTTTGAGCTTCAATCTTAATGTTAATGTTAACCTTAAGGTTGACGGTAATTCCACTGAGCTAGGCAACGTTACTACTAGCATTTCTGAAGTTTCGTTTGATAATCCTGAGCCCCCAGCTACTTCGCAATATTCTGGTCTGGCTGATTCTGCTGATACGGATGGTGGTGTTGGTTCTGATCCTAGCGTCGGTACTTCTGTTTCCGGAGATTCAGCAAGCTGCTCTGAAGCTCCTGTCAATGCTTCAGGCCGCTCTGCGTGTGGTGCTCCTACCAATGCTTCTACTAATGCTCCTGGTTACTGTAATGTCCCCGTCAATGGTGCTCCTCCTGCCAGTGGACCAGTTTACTATAGCGCTCCTACGAATGCTCCAGTTTACTATAGTGCTCCTGCAAACGGTCCAATTTACTATAATAAAGTTCTTATCAACGCTCCAATTTATTACACTGCTCCTACCAATAGGGCTCTTACCAGTGCTCCTATTTACTACAGTGCTCCTACCAATGGTGCTCCTACCAATGGTGCTCCTACCAATGGTGCTCCTACTTTCTACCGTGCTCTTAACGATGCTCCAGTTTACCATAGTGCTCCTGCCACTAGTGCTCCTGCCAATGGGCCAGTCCACTATACGGCTCCTGACAATGCTGCTAATAGCTCTAGGGCTCCTGCCGATGCTGCTAATAGCTATAGGGCTCCTAACAATCGTTTTTCTGCCAATAATGCTCCTGCTAATGGGCCAGTCCACTATAGGGCTCCTGCCAATGCTGCTAACAGCTATAAGGCTCCTGCCGATGCTCCAGTTTCCTATAGGGTTCCAGTTCCCTATAGGGATCCTAACAATCGTTCTTCTGCCAATCGTGCTCCTGCTAATGGGCCAGCCCACTATATGGCTCCTGCCAATGAACCAGTTTATTATCGCGCTCCTGCCAATGAGCCAGTTTACTATAGCGCTCCTATGAATGCTCCAGTTTACTATAGCGCTCCTATGAATGCTCCAGTTTACTATCGCGCTCCTGCCAATGAATCAGTTTACTATCGCCCTCCTGCTAATGGCGCTCCTGCTAATGGCGCTCCTGCTAATGGCGCTCCTGCTAATGGCGCTCCTGCTAATGGCGCTCCTGCTAATGGCGCTCCTGCTAATGGCGCTCCTGCTAATGGCGCTCCTGCTAATGGCGCTCCTGCTAATGGCGCTCCTGCTAATGGCGCTCCTGCTAATGGCCCCCCTGCTAATGGGTCTCCTGCTAATGGGTCTCCTGCTAATGGGTCTCCTGCTAATGGGTCTCCCGCTAATGGCGCTCCTGCCAATGGACCAGTTCGCTATAGTATTCCTGCCAATTTCGATGCATCGCTTTCTTCCGGTACTCCTAGAAATGCTTCAGGCTACTCTGGCACTCCTAGCAATGCTCAAATTTCCTATGGAACACCTGCCAATACATCAGTTTCCCATAATGATCTTGCCGGCTCACCTCCTAACCCAAATGCTCCCACCGGTGAATCGCCTAGTACTTGTGCCGGTGCCTCATCTTCTGCTGGTGCCCTAGATGCTGCAGATCCAAACTCTAGTGTTCATCCCGGTGGAAGCGCAGTCACTCTTGGTGAAGCCAGTGTTGCAAAGGGAATGACGCCCGTTGAAATAATTGATACTTTACGGAATATACACGAGAAAGGCCACATAAACTATCAAGACATCAAGTATGCGATTAAGCACCGCGCATTCTACACTGGAACTCCGCTGGATGAGGATCCAAGCCTTCTCAGTCTCATTGGAGACGCTGACCCAGAATGCCTTACCTGTGTTGAAGCAAAACTGGTGCCGTGGAGTCATAAGCCTATTCAAGGTGTTCTTGACCATACTGAAAACGTTTTGTCTATTGAACTGCTTGTTGGCATGCCTGAGTGCCTATATGGCTATACAGGTATTGCTATTTTTGTGGATGGCTGTACTGGTTTTACCTGGGTGACAGGTACTCACAAGAAGAGTGATTTCTTTCCCTATGTTCATTATATATGTAGTCTGATTAGAGATTTTACTGCAAACCCGGTCAAAATCATCAGAACAAGCAATGACGAAGAATTTGCGAATGGTGAATTAAAAACTTACTGTGAGAATGAAGGTGTCATCCATGAAACTTCCCTTCCTATCGATTATCAACAAAATGGAAGGGCTGAATGTACTGCTCGGATTATGTTTTCTTACGTGAGAGCAGTACTTCACCACGCTGGTCTACCAATGAAGTTCTGGGCGGATGCTGCAAGTTATTGTACGATTATTATGAATACCACAGTCATTCAGGCAACTCCGTCTAATGGTGCAAACAAAGTTCCCTCCGCTAGATTTTACAACAGGGATGCCAGCATGCGGCTATGGCATACTTTTGGATGTAGTGCTACCATTTCCCCCCTTATTGACGAGCTTGGTCCTAATCAGAACTCAAAACCTCCCATTTATCAAGCAGTCTATCTTGGGTTTTATACTGTGAGTTACTATCCTTATATAAAGGCAAATTTCTATGTGCCGAGTTTGGGCACGTACGTACTTACTGACCAGTATAACGTCTGGCCCAAAAATTTTGTGATGGCAAGAAGTCTGTCGAAACCAGGATATAGTGTCCTTGATGAGACTGCATGGAAATATATCATTCCTGAATATGTGGTTAGTAGTGACGCTACTGAGTCTGCTGTGGGGATGATGGCTACTTCCGTAGCCGAACAGCACACATCGGCTGACAGCATTAATACCAGACCCAGATATGGTGCTCTGGCAAGACGTCTGTCCAAGTTGGGACACAATGTTATGGATGGACCTGTGTTGAGTGATCTCTTTTCTGAATTTTTGGAGAGCAGTGAATCGATTGAGTCTATTGCTGGCCAGCCCACATATAGTTGCTTAGACTTGCTTATAACGAAATTGGCACATCTACCAACTAAATATGGTGATGATGCAAGTGATTATGAGGGATATTCTTCCGAAGAAACATTTCAATTTAGTAAGGAAGAAAGGAGAGTTATGAAGAGCCTTGACATGGCAGCCCAGTTTGACGACTTGAATCAGCCACTCATTATGGAATCTGTGTTAGAAAGTATTGTGAATCCTGCGTCCAACAGGAAGATGAAAGACTTGATGTCAGTTGGTCAAAACGAAACACGCCGTCCATACCTCGGCAGCAGAGAAACTTTTGATAAGGAGAGATCGCGCTTTGAAAGGTTGACAGAACTTGAAAGTCGAAGGTCTGAAAATGAAGTCATGCGTGGCAGACGCAACAGATCATCCGCTGTACCAGAGGAGTCTGGTATGCCAACTCAATCTGAAAACAGAAGACAAACTAAGGTTGCATCAACGGAAATGAAGGTAAGGTGGTCATTTGCGTATAGATCTAGTATGGGCTATGTATTTGATGAGGAATATGCTGCTTGGGATTTTCGCAAGGCTCTGTTTAAGAAACTCTATGGCCCCCGGGTCACAGAGACCATAAACTACCAGACGATGGTAATGGAAATGAAAAGGTTTCAAAGGACTGCTTTGAGCTTGAAAGATGATCTTTATGATAATGATGACTATGATCATAATAGGATACTTTTGGCTGAAGTTGTCATTCCAAGCAAGAGCAAAGATTTTAAGCGGTTGAATTTCCCCTACAGGATTCAATGGAAGCAAGCGGAAAAGGATGAGCTATACTTTCTGCAGGAAAGCGACGCGCTTGTTGATTTAGATTCAGATGAGATTGCAGATCCTCTCGATATCTCAAAGACAAAATGGGTTTACTCTTTGGCCCATGAAAAGGGATCTGTGACCAGGTTCTTGGCCCGTTTAGTATTTTGTGACGCTGATGATGAATCTCCAGATGTGCCCAGTCCCAGTGTTCAGATCCTTCGTACAGTTCTGTCTATGGCAACTCAGAGGCGTATGTACATTCACCAGTTGGACATTACTACTACGTTCTTGAACCGCCCTATTGACAAGAACATATACGTGAGTGTCGATGGACACGTGAAAAGGGTGGCCAAGCGTATTTTTGGTCTGAATGAGACTCCAAGACAACGGTACATGCATTTTACTGAGAGTCTATTGTCTTTGGAGTTTAAGCAGACCGAAACCGATAAGAACGTCTACTTTCGTGGTGTTGGCGTCAATCATGTGCTGGTTTTTGCCCATCAAGGTGATATCCTTATTCTATCCGAGAACTTGGACGCTCTTGCTGATGCAAAACAGTCCATTCTGTCCGTCTATGAGGGAGAAGACGTTGGCGAAGCAAAGAAATTTCTTGGCTTGAATATTGACTACAACAGAGACCGAGGTCTACTCAGCTTGAATGCTTGGGAATTCACCCATAAGCTTCTTCGTGAAAACGGATGTCTTGAAGTTGTAACTCGACCTTATCCTATGAAAAACCAATGGAGAGACAAGAGCTCGAACGATGACGACAATATGCTTCTGTCAACCAACTCAAAGCATAAGTATAATAGGATTTTGCGATGCCTTTGTTATCTAGCTGCCACGGTTCGCGTTGACCTTTGTTACTGTCTTCGACGTCTCAGTCGCTTTCAGTCTAACCCTACTTCTCATCATTTGAGTGCCCTTTACCAAGTGCTGTACTATGTTGCTGGTAGCCAATACAAGGGTATAACCTACGATGCGACAGGTGGTGACTTGACTTCCTTCGCGAGTTCTAGCTACCACTCCCAGTATGAGAAGTGCAATGGAGTTGTAGGTGTTGTGATTCTGTACGGTGGAGCTCCCGTAGCATGGGACTCGAAGGGAATCAAAGTGAGCGTGAAAAGCGCCGAGGAAGCTGATCTTCTTGCGTTAGCGTGGTGCATCAAAGAGCTAAATTGCTCGCGCAGCTTTCTCCAAGACCTGAATTTCCGGACTGCCAGCGCTACTGATATTTATGTGGATAGCCAAGACTTGATTACGGACTTTGAACGTGGTGTTGACCATACCACCATAGGGTTGAGATACAGATTTACACGGGTGCTCAATGCAATTCGATGCGAAGACTGGAAACTCAAGTTGGTTGAGCCCAAGGATCAGGTGGCTGATCAACTCACAAGGCCCGTGGAGGATCTGAGTGAGATTGGTGGGGAGCATGAATTGTGGTGAAAATCACTTGAAAATGTAACTGCGAATGATTCTGTTGATCGCTATCCTTGAGGCCTCTTGGGGAGATCTACTGTATGTTATTTCAGAACTTGTAAATACACCAAACAACAGCAATTTAGACTATTTCTTGACTTAATTTCATTCACCATCACAAGTGTCTTGTGCTACAACGTGTCATTGCAAAATCTTAAAATTCACCATCACCACCACCACCACCACCACCACCATGGCCTTCAACAGACTTCAAATAACTAGCAAGTGAGTACAATCGCACTGAATCTCGACATTCTGAGCCTATTGAATCGTAGCCTAGAGACTGTAATCGTTGCAAATAATCGTTGTAAAGCCGCAAAGACGCAGACACGCAAAGTGTAAATTCGCAAGGTAAAATCCAATTTATAGGCGGACACATACAAATTCAAATTTCTTGCGCCAATTTTGTTTATTTTTCCTTCTTTCTTTCGCCTCTTTGAATCACCATCAATCCCTTAATCAACCAACCCCCCCTTTCACCAATCAATCAATCAATCAATGTATGTATTTATTTCCATCTCACTTGCGTCGAGCCTCCTCTAACGTTAGCCCTCTAGATGTCTCGTGAAAACTCAGTGTATCGCGCCAAGCTCGCGGAGCAGGCCGAGCGCTACGAGGAAATGGTCGAAAATATGAAGGCCGTGGCCACTGCTGGCGAGGAGCTCAGCATCGAGGAACGCAACCTGCTGTCAGTTGCGTACAAGAATGTTATTGGGGCTCGGCGCGCATCGTGGCGCATTGTATCGTCCATTGAACAAAAGGAGGAGAGCAAAAAGAACGGCACGCACGTTGAGCTGATAAAGCAGTACCGACACAAGCTAGAGTCAGAACTGGGAGCCATTTGCGAGGACATTTTGGCCATCCTTGGCAACAGCCTCATTCCCGCGGCCCAGGCTGGCGAGTCCAAGGTGTTTTACTACAAGATGAAGGGTGATTATCACCGGTACCTGGCTGAATTTGCACCTGTGGGCGAGAAGCGCACGGCTATTGCCAACGAGTCATTGAAGGCGTACGAGAGCGCGTCGGAAATTGCCAGCACCGATTTGCTGTCCACCCACCCTATTCGGTTGGGACTGGCGCTCAACTTTTCAGTGTTTTACTATGAAATTTTGAACTCGCCAGAAAAGGCTTGTAAGTTGGCGAAGCAGGCGTTTGATGAGGCTATTGCGGAGCTGGACAACTTGTCGGAGGAGAGCTACAAGGATTCAACGCTGATTATGCAGCTGCTGCGTGACAACCTGACGCTGTGGACATCTGACATGTCTGAGCTGGAAACCACTGGAGGTGAAGGCGAGGCAGCTGGTGAAGCAGCTAGCGAGACAGCTAGCGAGGACAAGGCTGACTCTGAGATGGAGGTGGATGCTTAAGTGTAGTTTGAAGTCGACGTAGAGTAATCTGTCGTGTGAGTGAATGCGTGTGTGTGTGTGTATTAATTGAATTTGCTGCTGATAATGCTGCTGCAATTGTGAAGGGGGGTCAGAGAGGGTCATCAGGGTCAAACAGGCGTCAGGTTTATTTTTATTTTTTATTTTTAAATTTTGAGCTGAGAGAAAGCAACTTCTTTCTTTTACGCCCAACGCCATCATCAACAACGCCATTAACCAACAACTTCAACAATGGATCTCTCTGGACTAGACTTTACAAACATCTTTAGACTCGTCAATCTGTCGGTAGGCGCTCTGTTTGTGTTTGGAGGCATATCTCAGTTTTTTCCCGTTTCTTTGTATGTATACATGGTCTTTTGACCATTGCAATCGCCATTGATTCATCCAGAGTCTTTGCTAATACTCGTCGTTTAGTCAATCGGTGCGTATATACCAAGTCTTGAGCTAGCTAGCTCTCGGAACGACAGAAGAAAAAGAAGCAATCGGTTAACACAGAAGCGGTTTGGTGATTTGTGCAGAGTATCATTGCCATCTATGTGATTGTGTTTGGATTTGGGTTGGCATTACTTGGTAAGTTCAGTGGATCCATGTCCATGTCCATCATGTCGAATAGAAGTCCTACGTGTGTGCTAACCAAGAATCCATGAACGTTTGGATGATGGTTTTTTACAGAATTCCAAGTTCCGCCTGTTACATCTCGCTACGCGTCTTTTCTGTTTTCCTTCCTTGGTCGTGGAATCTTTTACATCTTTATTGGCACAATTCTGCTTCATGGAAACGTTCTTCGGATCATTGCAGGATCCTTAATTGGCGCAATTGGGCTTGCGTATGTTGCGCTGGAGTTCTTGCCGCTGGGCCTGAATATCGAGTTGCCTGAGAGCATGAGGCTGGATAATGGGTTGGGAGAGTACGAGTCGACTGAGACTGTTTAAAATTTAAATTATTAGGAAATTGATCGTGATACAATGTCAAGTGTTTGTGAAGGTGTAAATGCTCGTGTAGGCCTATGGAGGCCTATGGAGGTCTATGAAGGCCTGTTGTAGATTCTGATCTTGATGTTGGTTGGTGTAAGTGTCGTAGAATCAAGTGTTTTTGTGGTTTCATTTTTGTTGGTAACTTACATACGGAAAACACTTTTTTTTCACTGCAAAATTTAATAAATCAACCACCACAAATTGCCAACCATCAGGACCATCGGGCAACAGCAGCACCAGCAGTAACAGCTACCACACACGCATACACGCACAATGTCTGTCATAAAACGCGCAAGGTTCGATGACTCGCAAAGCTCAGCTGTCTCCTCCAGCACAACCACATTTGGTAACAACTCTTTGATACCTTCAACGCAACGAAAGTCGAGACTAAGCGCTCCCACTCTCGAATTAAGTGGCCATGAAGTATGTTGATTACTTGATTACTTGTTCAAACTGGTGTTTACTCGTTTACTTGCTTGCTTGCTCTCTCGCTCGCTCGCTCCCTTTGATCTCTGTTTTTTTTTTTTTTTTTTTTTTTGCTAACAATATTGCATTGTAGGGCCCAGTTCTGGGTGTTGAATATGATCCGTCGGGTGAGCTGCTAGCTTCTTGTGGAGCCCAAAAAAACATTCGTGAGTATATATGTAGACTATTTGATTAGACTGTGCTTCTTCTTCTTCTTCTTCTTCTTTGCTAACGGATTCTGCTCAGTTCTATGGAAAGCCTACCAAGACAACGCCCAATACGCATCCCTTAGCGGTCCCAAACGTGCCATCCTCGATCTGCGATGGTCTCGCGACTCACGCCAAATCCACGCCGCGAGCGCCGACTATTCAGTAAGCACATTTGACACCGACACATGCACACGAGTGCGCAAGCATGGCGGTAGTGGTGGTAGTAGTTTTAGTAATAATACCGCGACAGCAGCAGGCAATGATAATAACAACAACAACAACGTTCACACGGGAATGGTAAACGCTATTGACGTGGTAAAACGGGGGTCCGAACTTATTGTCAGCGGCGCCGATGATGGCCGGATCGCAGTATGGGATCCCCGCGAAAAGCGGGCTGTTGCTATTATTTCTACGCCGTACCCGGTGTTGGCTGTGGCCGTTGACTCGGTGGGTACGATGGTGTATTCGGGAGGTGTGGATGATGCGATTTCGGCATGGGACACTCGCAAGCTTTTTTCTTCTTCTTCTTCTTCTTCTTCTTCTGGTGGAGGTAGTATGCCAAAACCAGTGTACGAAATGGCTGGTCATAATGATTCTATTACGTCGTTGAGGGTTGGTCCGGATGATCAAACATTACTTTCGAATAGTATGGATTCGACTGTGCGTACCTGGAACATTCGGCCATTTGTCAGTGGAAGTTTCAGTGGAAGTGTCAGTGGTGGTGCTACATCAACAGGGGGAGGAACACAACAACGGGCAATAGCAGTCTATGACGGAGCCCCCTCAGGTGTAGAACAAATGTTACTTCGATGTGCTTGGAACTCGGATGGTACGCTGATTGCGGCAGGTTCGGGGGCTGACTTTTCGGCCGTGGTGTGGGATACTCGGACAAGGCACATGGTGCGGAAGCTAGCGGGGCATAAGGGGAGTGTGAATGGGGTGTCGTTTGCGCCGAAGGGAAGTACAGGTGGTGGGGAGGTGTTGGCGACGGCGTCGTCGGATGGGACGGTTATTGTGGGTGAGCTGTGAGTGAGCTGTGAGCGAGCTGTGAGCGGGCAGAGGGGGCTTGCGGGTTATAAGTCTGTAATATATATACCATATACTATATAACTATATTAAACTACTGAATAGACCAATCTAGCAGATTGAAAAGGACATTTGAAATCATACATGTGCAGTTTGTTTTTATTTGGCAAACAGTTCATAGATCCTGACTTGAGCCGTCGCAGGTGAAAAGTAAAACCATTGCGACGACGGCGATCCTTGGTCGTTTCCTTGTCCTTGTCCTTGTCCGCTGCTGCTGCTGCTGCTGCTGCTGTTGCTACTATTACCACTACCACCGCCAGAATAAGTTTTAAGCAGTCCAAGTTCTATTCCAGCCCGCGTGCACTCATTTTTAAACAACTCAAAAGTCGGTTCACTCCGAATTGTAGCTGCGACTATAACCTGTGGTGGTGGTACCTGTGGTGGTGATGGTGGTTTTTGTTTTTTACTTTCTACAGTTTTTTTCTGTACCGGTAACGCAAGAAACTCTGCCAGAGTGGTTACAAGCTCTTCAAATACGGTGCTATCGTAAGTGACGTCGGCCGCAAGCACTAGGTCTGTGTTGGGGATTGGGGCGTCTTTGGCCCAGACTAGTGGTTGAGCTGAAATGATGGTTTGTTCGGGTGGTGGTTTCTTTGTTTCGTGTTTGTTTTCGTGTTGATGATGATGCTGGTGCTGGTGCTGGTGCTGGTGCTGGTGCTGGTGCTGGTGCTGGTGCTGGTTGATTGAAATGTTGGTGCGCAACGTTTCTACTACTTCCATATCCCCGTCTGTCAAAATAACTGTCTTTGGGTTTAGGACCTTGGCAGCAATGAGACCAACAAGACCTGTCCCTGCGCCCAGCTCCACGACCGTCTGTGTATTTTTGTTAAAGACCCCTCCTGGACCTCCACCACCACCACCACCACTACTACTACTTGCTCCTTCGCGATCTCTCACTTGCACTTGCACTTGCTCCTCCTGTAACACAAAATCAGCAAGCGCGAGGGCAGCCTCCCATGTTCTATGACCAGTCGATCCATGCGCACTGATAACAGTGGGCGACTCAATCAAATCAACACATTCCGATTTCGAATAGTAATAACTGACAATGTACTTTTCGGTGCTCCCGGTGGTGGAAGTGGCAGTTGTGGGGGTTGTTGAAAAGGAAGCCGAAAAGGAAGAAGACGACGACGACGACGACGAACTCATGTCGCGCATTAACAAGTCAGCATACAATTCAGTCAAAGACTCAGCTACAGAAACACCAGCCCGTTCCAAATACCTAATAAGAAACTTAAGTACTGAAAGAAAGTACTTCGTGTCAGGCGAGAACCCGGTCTCGGCGCTGTAACCTTGTAACGCGGCATGAGCTTCAATTAACTCATTCACGATCGCTACGACTGAGTCCTGAAACGAGTCCGAGCTTAGAATGGATAAGGGAACCAGCTGCGAGGTGATAGAAACGAGATTTGCGGGGAGCACTTTTTGGCCTAGGTAGCGGTGGATCTTTGCCAAAGCGGCGACTGTGGTGTCCTTGTCGTGCCCATCGTCATAGGTATTGGCGTTGGCGGCATCGTTGGTGGCAGAGACCTCAAGGCTGTTGCTGTTGCTGTTGCTGTTGTTGCTGGTCGTTGTAGGGTTGTTGAGCATAGTTTAGATATCTGGTAGGCCAGTTGGTGTGTGGTGGTGGATCCGACAGTCATAAAAACCATTTTTTTTTTTTTTTTTTA
>JAJMKT010000045.1:40047-81763 GCA_030563985.1 Geotrichum restrictum | reverse complement strand
GAAAAAAAAAAAAAAAAAAAAAAAAAAAAGCTAGAAATAAAGAAGAACTAAGTCAACGGTTTTCAGTGCAGACGAATGTTGGAGGAATTATCAAGTTAGCTTGTGTTTTTTTTTCTTTTTTAATATTGTTTGTATCAAGTAAAGCCATATGGCAAGAATAAAGTATTATCTCTCTCTCTCTCTCTCTAGAATTGTCAAGGGGAAGCAAGCTTGACTTAAGTTCACATGACAGATAGAGGAAATTAAGTCAAGAAGATGAATAAGGCTCCAATGGGTATTTATGCGATTTTGGGACGATCGATCTCCTTTAATGCGCACTGTGTTTAATTTTTGACTACCAGAAGTCTATTATTTGTGCTAAGTAAAGCCAAGTGGCAAGCCACATAGGTATCATCATCGGTAGTCTAGTAGATTGGTTTGTGACATCAAAAGTGGCCGGTGTATAGTATGTATACTGTATGGAGTTGAGGCTATTGGAAGCAAGAGATCTGGATTTTTAGGCTGCGCTTGCTCAACCTATGGTAAATGTCTTACACATAACTCGACCTACTACCTGCCCCAGTAACGTGAATAATTTAAGAGCTCTACTTATATTTAATTCTTGAGACGTACATTTAAGAGGCCAAAAGTTTTGAAGTGGCTTTGAGATCGGTTACGATAAGCTATCTAGTAGTTATACAATAAGATAGGAATATAAAATATAGTATACAGTATTGTGAATTTGATTTCAGGCTATTATTATGTCAATTAAGTACAGCTACAGTATAACAGAAAATATATGCAAAGTCAAGTAAGTAGTAAGAGAAATGTGTCATGGGCATCATCATCACTTTGCGCGTTGAAAGAGTTTATTTTAGAAGCTTGACTCGGGCTATGATGAAGGTTACCATGGTATATGACACAAGACAAAAGACAAAATACGAGGGGCCTACTGCACCTTTTGATCTTTAATAACAGATTACAGACATTAAGAGCAACAAGTTCGTGAATGGACCTTTTTCAGTAAACCGAACTGAGCTACCGGTAAACTAAACTTTGTGTCGCATTTTTTTTTTAACCTCTTCGACTTGGCTTCATAATAAAAATGCAATGAGGAAAGGATGTAATATAACTTGAAAAATTCAAAGTATGTTCATCAATTCTATGAAATTTGATCGTTGTTGGTAATAATCAATGAATAATCTTGCAAAAGGGAGGGCCGGCCAGTGCGCTTAGTCTATTCCAGTGTTGAGGTTAACAGTAAACAATTGGCCAAACTAGTGCACATGTGTCACACGGTAAAGAGCGCTTCATGATATTGCTTAAAAGCAAATCCTCTGGAAATTCGGAAAAAAACAAAAATCAGATATGCACACCGGTTCATACCAGTGAGAATGGCACACATCAACTTGGAGTTCCCATCCTCGCAAACAGTCCTCAGAAGTCTCGTACGCCCTGTTTCTTTCCATTCGTTCTTGTGCTTGTTCTTCCATCTGGGCTACTTTTATGACTTCTTCAGCCTTTGGACCATATGTGTTTCCCGGTTAGTCGCTTTCGCCAAGTAAACGCTCGAATAAAGAGAGATAAGTTTTTATCAAATTGTTGGCACCTTCAATAGCCCCCAAAGATAGCCTGAAGTTAGAATACTGTACATGATTATTAGCATAGACCAGCTTTTACTAAGCCATATGTATTCATTTCGTAAATTTGATATTTTTTTTTAAGACTAGCTCAAGCAAGGGAAGCGCTCTCATAAGTACAGTACAGCACTAATTATTTCTTGCACGCCATATAAACATTTCGGTCATACTGTATAGTCAATCTGCCATTTCCGGTGTTTTCTCTGGCATCTTTTCAAGATTTGCAAATAGGTTTTTTGTCATTAAAAGAATAGACTAGATTAGCAAAGGGCCCCGTCCTCAAAGTAAACGCACTCTTATAACCTTCGCACCTTGACAACCTTGGCAGGCGCTTTGAGATTTAAGCAATACATGACGCAAGGGTTTGGTGCACATGTATAGCCTAGAGACAGTCAGTGACCTTGGTTTGGATTCGAATTCGAAGGATGTCAATTTGAATAATCGTCCTAGTCCGCATTGTGAGTAAAACGTTTATTCAACACACAAGTTACCATGCTCCAAAGACCACTTGTATTGGGTTATCATTTGTTGTCACCATAATGTTTTCCTTAACCAAATTTCTAGTTAGTTTCTCGGTTATTGTCGATATTCCGTCGAAATAAAATATTGCATTTCATTCTCTGGCTAATATCGAAATTTCAAACGAGACGCTGATGCACTTACGCATCCTCGCTCTCGTATTTGCTGAGCCGCAGCTTAGCATCAGCCAGTTCCTGCTGAAGATGTTCAATATGCTCAATGGCCAGTTCAACAATCGAAGCCTTAGACAACGACTGACAAGAAGGATTCAGTACCTTTCCAAGATCATTCAAAGCTACATTGATTCTGTTTCTGCGTCCTTGCTCTGCCAATTTATGTGAAGTTCGCTTTGAGCTCAAGTCAGCAGATAAACCCTCAGGGTAAGAAAGACCGAGATGATTGTGGTTGCCTTCAAGAATGTTTTGGTAATTGGACTTGGACGCAAGCAAGGCACTTAGATCCGCATTACCTGTGCTTCCAGACCTGCGATGATACAAGCCAGAGGAAGCGGAATCGCCTATGCTGCCGCTATTTTCCAGGCGTGGTGACATATGTGGGGATATTTTTGGTAATAGACTTGGTGAAGGTGAAATTGCCGGCGGCCGTGATCTCCAAACAGGAGAAGAAGCTGCAGAGGAAGGGGCTATTGGCACCTTTGGTTTCAGCAAGGAACTAGGTGGCAATGTGACAGTGCTCTTGAGGGAAAGCATTGTACTTGACTTGGATCTGTTTCCGCTACTAAAAGTAGCTGATTTCCCTTTACCTGGAGACATTTGAATAGTTGGCGAAGAGACGCTGCTCTTGCGGGATTTTACGATATCTTTGTTGGCTTGTCGGGCAATATTTTTGGTGGCGCGTACGGCATTTTGAAGATGAATTTCGGTCTCAGAGCTGTCTAGCATCTCAACATCTCTACGTTCCGGCAAATTCATAAGACTAGCAGGTGTTGCAGCATGGGAATCAGCAGCCACTTTATCAGATTTCGAAGTGTACCCTTGCTTTAAAGAGGCTAAATACTCTTGCTGCTTTGCCTTTTTAGATTGTGGCGGAGGCATGCTGAGTTCTACAACAGCTTCGGATGCTGCGTTATCTGCCATCAAACTATGTTCTAATGAAATGCTTGATTTCCTACTACCTGAAGTCATTCCTGGAGACGATGCAGTAGGGGTAATCTTAGTCGAAGACCTTCGGGAAGTGCGTAATAATGGAGACATTTTGGCAATTCGAGATGAGCTTTGACGTGCCATAATAACAGGTGTCGTAGTTGAAGGCCTGCCATTGCGTCTCGAGGATTTCGCTTCGGGTTCTTTCGGGCGTAAGGAAAATTCGCTGGGAGCTAGAGAAGGCGACAATGATCCGTCAAAGTACGGTACTGGCATTATGAATTGAGATGTTGGGACAACACCAGGCGCAATTGAGTCGAAAGGAGTCACAGCTGGTGAAAGGAGAGGTGTAAATTCCTCAGACGTAATCTGATTCCCTGTCGTGTTACTATCACTGCTACCATTGGAATTACTATCTAACGCAGTGGTCAAGGAAGGTGTTTCAAGAACACGTAATATGGCAGGAGCAGAAAGCTGAGTTTGTTGGATGTACGGTTGGTCAGATAGAAGGGCGTCTATGTTGTGAGATTGTTCAGGGTGTGTAGAATTCATGGAGTAATGATGAAATAGATCTTGAAGAAAAGCATCATCTTGCTGTGGGCTGGCCAGTCTAAGATGATGCACATCAGCAGTGATTGCTTTAGTGGAGGGCAAACCGGGCTCTGTGGTATCCATCGGAACGTAAGGGAAATTGAGATATTCCGGTGAACTCATATTTTGAGACCCATCAGGGCTAGATATGAACTGCTGGTCATGCGCAGGACTTTTAATAACAGAATTATGACTAGTAAGTACTAGACTACTCTGGCCATTATTTGATACGCCCAAAGGGCTGTTGTGATCTGAGGATGGAGAAGCGTGCAATGAACTCTCAAACGGGCTTAAATAATTGTATAGGTTGTTGACTGCATGTTGATCTTTAGAGTCTCCGTTTTCTCCATTTTCATAGTTGGGCCATGATGAAGGAGATATCACGAGCGAATGCTGGTCCATGGAGAAGTCTTAGTTGTTCTCTTATGGTAAATCAGGGCCTTGAAGTCTAACGGAGCTTGAACTGAGGGAGGTAGTGTGGGCTTGATACCATAGACTATTTTTTCGTTGCAGCATAACTGGGGTCAGGACGGGTAACTCTACAATCTCTGTTCAGTGGTTGAGGCACGGCGGCCATGACACTACGGTATTAGCTCAAATCCCTATAGAGAAGAAGACGTACCGGCAATCATATGAGGGACTTGTAGAAGAATATCAGAAGAAGTTACATTTTATTTATTTCGAATTTACATGACTATGAACTACCGGTAGGCTGTAAATCAAGTTCCATGCGCAAACTCAAATGAGAATTGACCCCAGGTCTAATTAACGGATATATTTTAGTACCATTCAAGTGCATCCCATTCCAGTATCTCGCCAACAACAAGCAGTTCTCCCTCTTCAGGAATATCATTTCCTTCTGAGATATACATATTGTAGCCTTCGTTCTGCTCAGCAAGACAATCAACCCAGTCGGGGGTGGAATCAGATACATTTCCTGTAAAGACGAGGTTCATATCGGTGCTCATATCAGCTCATATCAGGGTGCCGTAGTTGGTAGAAACTGAAGTCGGTACCTGCTGTAAGATTAATACATTGACTGAATGAAGTGATATTTATTGATCTGTGGATCGTGTGAGCGGTCATCCTTGACAAGAATAAGTTAAAAGCTTCATCAATGCCTGAAAATGTGCCTGGAAAATTGGTAGTGGCCGCACCAGTTAGCATTGAGACTATCTTCTACGTCGACGATATCGACAGAAGAAGTCGCAAGAGTTGATCATGAGCAGTTGATGGTAATTAATAGTTTCAACCTTTCAAGCTAAATTCAAGTAAGCATTACTAATTATTACATAATGCCAAGTCCTCACAAGTTCATCATTTTCATAGGCCAAAATTAAGGGCCTTATTCAAATAATTTCAACGCGTTTGGAAGAAATAGATCTCGAGCGAAATCAATTAACTACCTCCAGGACCAGCCTTTCAATTGCTTCAAATCCCATTGATTTTCAACAAGTTTGATACTGTAAACTGTCCTTTACGAACTACACTTAATTTAGTGCTGTCATCAGTCTCTTCCTTGCAACACACGCGCCCAGGAATATCATCATATACTGTATACGGTAGTAGTTGCAATATTGGCGTATAACGACGACGCGAACCTGTTGGTCTTTACTTGCAGTTAATATCATCATTATATGAGTAACCTAGTCAATATTTCACCGTCAGGGCTTATCGACATGTCTGCAGAACAACCTCAAGCTCCATCCGCTGCTGAGATGCAAAACCACCACCTTCAACAACAACAACAACAACAACAACAACATCAACATCAACGACAGCAGCAGCGCATTATATCACCACAAGCCCATCCACAATCACAGACACAGTATTTGCCAGCAGCAAATCGGCCGGCATCATCACACTCACCATCACAATTACAGCAACAGCATCAACAACAGCAACAACAACAACAACAACAACAGCAGCAGCGACTTAATAGCCCCAACAACAACCCTCTTAAACGGTCAAGCGAAAGTATATCGGGTAGTGTAGATGGATCAGCCATGCATCCACAAACGAATGGCACCCAGGCAAATGAATCATCATCACAACAGCCCGACCGTAAATCAAAGAAACAATCCCACTCAGTAACAGTGTTTCAATGTAGCAAGTGCAGACACATCATATCAGATACAATGTCCTGGTGTGGTGCCGTGGAAGACGACGAGCTCAAAATGTTTGTAGTCTCGGCGGTAGTGCCAGACTCGGTCAAACCTCAAACCAAATTGACCGTCTCGCAAGCAGGTCTCGACCGCGGATCAAGTTACTATGATTTGGTATGCTCGAGCTGTGAATCGCCCCTGGGCCGCATATACATGACCACTACGCAACATATGGACTTTGCTAGAGGTTACTACTCGCTCATGGCAGAGGAATTGTCTTATTACGTGTGCGGATCGTATCAGCATGCGGAACCTGATATTGATGATGCTATCAAAACAATTCTAAAACCGTCGCCGAGCGCAACGGCAAAGCAACTGGCTATGATTCAGACTATGCTCATTTCTATTCACAAGCAGTTCGAGGAGCTTGGCGACCGAGTCCTTCAGCTAGAAAGCCGCGAAAAAAAATAAGGCCCATATTTTGACATGTACAGGTACAGCAGCTTGGATTTTGGTTCGGCTTGTGAAATTGCAACTTACTCAACCTGATCTAATTGCCTTTAGAATTCCTCGTGGGTTTTACAAATATTATAATATTAACATAGCCAATAGTGTAGTAATGTAATTTAGGTATACACATGTATCCATAGTGAATATAAATAGTAATTCAGCAGTAACCATTAATACCATTCAGAGTTCTGGCCACCTGAAGTCCCGTTACCTTGACCCCATGCACTCTCCATACCTGGTGTCTGCCCGAATGGAGTTTGGCCATACCCATCACCTTGTCCGCCAGCATCATGGTCGCCTCCACGACCGTCCATTTTCTCCAACGCAAGCACGATAGAGGCTACCTTCTTTTGCAACACTTCGATTCCTTTCTTGACAACTTCATCCGGTTTCATAGACCCAATAGTCTCTACAGTGAAATAAAAGTTATCCGGCTTCGCATTATAGTCGAACGGTTCATTCTCCTTTGGCGGTTCCTCCCATTTGCAGTTATCCGACTCGGGCCATTCTGCCTCAGCATCTACTTCGTACCAGTAGTCTGTATGCTTCAGTTTATTCCATGGATCATACTCAAAGCCAATCGCGCTCACAGGCGACCACTTGGAATGCTCTTTTGAGATTCCCTTTTTGGCAACACATCGCAAACGGAGTTCTTGGTCTTTGCGCAGCTTGCAAATTAGGACTCCCTTTTGCTCTGGGTCGTTTAAGACGGGACGGCCAACAGATGAGTCGACGCGACCATCGACCATCAAATCTCGTGTGTAAATTTCAAGTGTTGCCTCACTGGTGCACATGGCATTAAGTTCTAGGGTTACCGAGCATCTATGACAATACTGGTCACACGTGCAGTCTCGCGTGTATTCGAGCTGGTCGGCGTATGTGGATTCTAATGGGATTAAGCCTAGTCGATGTGCAATAAACTCGTCGGCCAACACGGAAGTGTTGATATCAATCTCAACCAAATCAATGGCTAAACACCGGTTGTGTTAGATCATGGTCAAAGGAAGGAACAAAGGCAACACCAATATGAAGCCGAAGGTACTCACCTATTGTAGGGATCTCTGCAATCATAGTCCGTCGCACAGAATTTGCTAGACTAGATAACAACAGAAGCATATGGATTAGAATCAAATATGAACGGAAAAGAGGCGAAAAGTGTTATCGACTTACGCTAAATCTACATCTGACATGACAAAGTCGACTTCATCTTTTCCAATCTTTCGTATCGTGATCTTTGGGCCGTCGTCTGATTCCATTTTGCGCGTTTATAAAGGTTGAATATGAAGAATGATTTTTCAAAAGGATTTCAAAGTCAAGAGTATTTGACTGGAATTTTCAATTTTCGCGTGTCTGGAGAGCTAGCAGAACTTGGGATTTTTCATTACAGGTTACCCGGTGCTTCATAGTAAATTCTGAAATCAAGATCGAATTCAACTTTGATCAGAATTTTGAACGCGCAAAATGAGCTTTGAATGCCAGAGGTAATCGTTTTGAAGTATTTGATAGTATTGCCAGTATTGATGAGAGGTATTAGCTAGACTCAAAGACGTGGATATGGTTAGGAAGGTCGGTTCTCTCTCAACAACTGAAATTTATTCTTGAATTTAAATTCATGTGATCACGTGAAATCCCAGTCGCACGCGCGCGCAATTACTGTAGTACTACTGGACTACCTGGTATAGGGCAGTTCTTGAAAGGCCCTCACCAGCCAAAGACTTGCCCAAGTTCACCCAACCTCCACTCCAGTCTCTCTGACCTGACAAAATCGCAAGACACAGATACCACACAATGTCTAGCGACACTCCCATACCTTCTACTACGTCCTCCTCTTTCTCGTCTTGGGAATCCATTCAACAGCTTGCCAAGAGCTCCCCAGCCTTGAACAATAACGACATTGCTTCACTCCTACCTGCACCACCCGCACCCGGCTCGTCCAGTGTCAGTCAAGCCATCTCAAATGCTAATAACCGCCACCAACACCAGCAATCACAACACCCACCGGGCGTAGGTCCATCAGCGGCAGGAGGTGGCCACAACAACAGCAACAGCCGTGGGGTAAGACTAAGCAAGCTCCAAATCGAGCTCCGTAATAAGGCGCCTCCCATTCCTGACTTGAGGTTTGAAAATTCGTACCGCAAGTCCATTGCACAGGCACAGGCAGAAGGTGCTTGGTTCAAGCTTGCCTTAATTACAATTCGAGATCAAATGACGTTTCCTTTGATTCAAGGGTTTTTGTGGAACCTTGTACTGGTGGGAATCAGAACCTGGCGAATTGGTGCTGCTACTAGTGGAAGCAATTGGGGAAGTAAGTAACTAGGATTTTTCAACCAACAGCCAAAATCTGTGCCCTTTTTTTGAGCACAGTATACAGTATACTAACCGACTCTTCTTTTCATTTTAGAACAACTCAGCAATTGGTGGGCTCAGGTAAACAATAATCAGATATAGCCTCGAGGTTTGTCATATAAATCTGTAAAGATTAAATAGGCCTTGACTGGAAATAAAATACGCATACATAAACGATATTTGTTCGGCTCGAAGTCATAAACCGGACTTTGGTTGACTTGTCTAGTATTCTCCAAGAGATCAGATTCAATTGACTTACAAAAGGTCATCACTTATCAGACATGTCTTTTTCATGCTTCCTCGAACTTTGTCTCTTTAACAAGAGCAAGAACTCGAAAATACTGTACGCAAGATAGGAATAGATTTTGTGATATGTGGTGTCCAAGCACTGAATTCCATCCTTTAGTATTCGACCTCCACAGAGTATGACGAGAAAATTTACGTTGGCCTTTTTCTGATACAGGTAATTCAATTCAAATCTTCCAAAACAGTATTTGGAAATATTTATTCGACGTCCATCCTTTATTTCAAAAATGTAGCTCTTTGGTGGAATAACTTGCTTCGCGAGGCTCGGTAGTTCACTCCCTCAAGACACAACATTTGAAGCAATGTAGACGTCTATGTTGAGCAGTTAGATGATCTTCGTAAAGAAAACTAAACGGAAGAATATTGTAGCTTCTTTGATGTTCTACCGTATACCGATATCTTGCAGAGCAAATATCACATTTCCTTAGATTCAGATCTAGCTCTCACGAAATATTCCAATTCCTTTAAAGATAGTATGCATACAGATTTAGTCAATACGATTCACATCTCTATAACGGGCTCATACTCGAAAACAATGAGACACGCAGTATTTACATCTTCTCTGTCGTTGGTTTCAAACCCATTTCTTCATATTCTTCGCCGCTATAGCTAGTGAAACCAATATACTGTACCCGTACTCTGAAATGAGGTCGTGAGATATCATGACTTTGACTTTCTTACTATCAAAGACCCTACTATTTAAAGCCCTAAATGTGTTTAAGCGACATTCTCCATATTGCTATATAGTATATAGCACTATACTAAGATATACTGAGCTCTTCAATCAACTAATCAGCAAAAGGAAGAGACCCTGAACCGCTAGTAGATTTCGAGTTCTCGAAAGCTGGGCCTATGAAAAATGAAGAATCAGCATCATGATCTCAAATCTCATTGCAATATCCTTTGAAAGACATAAAGTTCTTTCTATAACACCTAAAGTATGGCAAAAGATCGAGATTAACCACCTTACCTCGACATTCTCCCTGAGGGCACTTGCTGTTAGACTGTATGGAACATAAACTGATGATTCCCTGGGCGCTTCCCCGTATTTTACCCACGGACCTTGCTTATGCGCGGCAATTCCTACCAATTATATACAGTCACCATGGGCCAGGCCTATTACTAAACTACGTATATAGCTATGGCATTATGGAAAAAACTTTCTATGGTTGTCGTTGTTCAAAGGATAATTGAAGTATATGTTAGGATTTGGGGTATTAAGGTTAGTTCAACACCACCATAAGTCCTTTGACCCTTTTCCTCCTTATACTCATTATTAATTACTACTCAGAGCACGCGCTAGCTATTTCATGCTGACAGATAGTCCTCCTCCCTTTACAGTCCATTCTCCTGGTTCAATATACACGTAGATCAAACACATACGATATCTGTACAGTATCTGTTTAGGGATAGAACGGAATGCGAAGAACTCGTTGGTTCATTAGGAACTCCTCTTTTCAGGTCTTTAACGCTGCGCACTAATTTTGTGTTTCTCTGTTCTCTGACCTCAACATCAACATCTTTTGAACATCTCAACAATTCACATCTCTCAAACTACTTATTCCTCTTTGATTTTGTTATCGTTTCCCTTACCAACCTGAACCATGGCTCCTGAAGAACCTAATGAGAAAACAACCACTGTCGTGTCTACTACCTCTAATGACGTAGCGGAATTAGTCGCTCTCCTTCGCTCCTTCAAAGTAAAAAGGCTCCCTAGTTGGGCTTGCGCTGACCTTAACTCCCTTGAAGGTTCCGCAACAGACACGGCCTTACTCAGGACTGAGATTTCAACTTGGCAAAATATTTTTAAGATTTCCGAGGAAGATTTTCCTTCTGACCGTATTAGAAAACGCGGGGACTTCAAAAAACTGGTCAATTTCGTTGGCATTATTCAGTGTGAGTACATCTATGGCCACGCGAACGACAAGCTTTTCCTGAACGCGTGGGAGGATACCGACGTCTTGAGGACAAGCTATGATCAAGACAAACAAATTTTGGAAAATATTGGATCCTTGATTCTTCGTCACAAATGGGATTTGCCGCATGATCTCAAGGATATACTCGTTAGAGCCAAACTGTACAACACTATAGGGTTGCGTTTCGTGCGAAACAAACATGACAGGTTTTCGCTCCAGATTCTATTTGTGCAACTTGGTTTTAAAGCTTTGGTTTATAACGGTCGCGGGACCGATGCTAAACTTGCGTATCAGAATCCGTTTATCAAGTTAACGGAGGAAGTCATGAACCACGAATATGACCATTTCACCAATGAAGAGTTTGAGAACCACATCGACGAACTGGCTAATGGTAAAAGACTGACCCTCCACGGCAATCCCATGACTGGCGGTCGCAGGACCGATGGTTTACCTGCGAATCAGAATCCGTTCATCAAGTTCTATGAGGATGTCGTGAACCACGAATACGACCATTTCACCGATGACCAGTTTGAAGACCTTATCGACGATTTGGCTAACGGTAGAAAACCGTCCCTTTACGGCCTTAGTCACATTCCTGACCGCTGATGGCCTGGGGTTACAGGTTTTGATGGACAAGTCAAGGAGCTCGTTGCGTCAACTTATTTCAAAACAATATTACGATTAAACTTAGAGCCACTGACAAAGTCATCATGTCCATTTTTTTTTTCGTGTACGGGGCCCCTAATGTTATTTGGGCCAGAGCAATGAAGGATGGAGAGAGCCAAAGTCGATTACAGATTTGATTAAGAAGGTTGTGGCCCACAAAAGCATTAATGAATTTCAGCGAGATGTTTTGGGTGAACAGTTTGGGAATTCCGTTAAACTACACCACTGATTTGGACTATCAGGATCCTGATATCTTTAAAAGATTGAAACCTGAGTACCAGACCAAGCATCAATATAATCTTTTTTTCGTTCATTCAATTTGGGTAGACAGCGAAAACCATACTTATACCGCGGTTCTCCCGTCATCTTATTAATTCCTTCCCGAATAAGCTGACGATTCCAAGAATTGCGATCCCCCTTCTGCCCAATCTTCCTTTTCTCCCCAGATACAGACAGTTTCAAAGTACGTTAAGTATTACGTACCCAAATTTGAGAAACGAGTGACATTCCTAACTAACAATTCAGTACTGACGGCGGGTCCGGTCCAAATAGTATTTCGAGGTTTAGCAGCGAGAGTGATATGATGCCAATGGGCTCATCTGCGATATTAAATACAGTTATTTTTTTTTTTTAGTTTATATATCTCTAAAATTTGAAAGTACTGTAATTCGTTTAATCCAGATTCCACCCATCCCTTGATGTGTATAGACGAGAGAAAGGACTCTAAATGTGGCGAAGTCTGTCGTTGTAGAAAGCCATTAGACTTGGCTACTGGGGAACCAGTCGCTAAGAGTCGCGAGGCCCTGTGTCGTATGCAGATATTCGCAGTGTGCGAGTTCTCCAAAGGCTATGGATCTGTTTGACATACCGGTACCATTAGAAACTGGTGTCCCTATAATAAATTTAAGATATCTCGAGTATGAAAAGGCCGATTCTTTTTGTAAAGAGGGATCGCCAGTTCCTTCACTCTAACATCAAAGTTCATTTTATAACATCTACCAAAGCATGACAAGGTTGGAATATTATTAACCCTCCCTTACCTCGCTATGGTCTCTGAGGGTGCTTATTGTTATAGTCTACTGTATGCCAGGCCAGTGTATGGAACTTAGGCTGATTCCATGTTACCCCGGATGTTGCTTATGTAAGACACTTTGTACGGGTTATGTCAGTCACCATGGGTCAGAGTCTCAGTCAACTCAGGACTATTACAGTCTATACCGTATAGCGCAATGCCACAAGCACCAATTCAAACCATGGCAAGTACAGTACGTAGTTATCGTGAAAGGTTTGACATGTGCACACTCTTTGATAATGAGGCAACTTGCCCGCAAGTGAGGACATGCAATGCATGAATTGAAACCGTAAATTAATTGATTCCGATAGGCCGCTCAACCGTTTTGTAAGAAAATTCATTGACCCTGATAATAAGGGCCTAATTACATTGATATTCTGGTTCACTTCTATGCAATCTATGCAACCATATTGCCTAGCTAGACTAATCTAATTGATATTTGACAAGCACCATTGATGAAATAAATAACCTCTCTAGACTATCATCCCCTAATACGTAAGAGACTTCCGAGATCTTGAAGAGTAGACCGAACTTAACAACAAACGTAACCATAAGTCCATGATCTCGTAAACAATTCGCTTCTCAAATGATGCACAAAAGAAAAGTAAAATCGTAATTGTTGCATCTGTGGCTAATCAGGTCTTTGAAAATGATGCGTGTATTAGAGATGTAGCCCTTGCTCCATACATAAATAACAAACTGGAACTCTGCAGCTTTTAATTGAAGTCTTGACGGCCTCCTTGATTGAAATTTTGCTGGAAGCCTTCACTACCGCTGTTCTGTTGAAACTGGTTGAATCCTTGTTGTCCATTATAGTTTCCACGACCTCCACGGTAGCCATATCCACGCCCGCGGTAAGCGCCACGGCCTCTTCCACGACCCCGACCTCTATTGTTGTACAGGCTCTCCTGTCCAAAAGTTTCCATGTTTAATTTACGTTCTTCTCCCCGGCGTTGATAACCGGTCATGTTGGCGTCAGTGCCCTCGAATCTCTCTTTAGTAGTCGAAGAAATGTTGTCGAAGAATGAGCTAGACTTGTTATAGAACTCTTCCTTCGGTCCGCTGTTAGCAGGAATGATAGAGGGACTCTCAGAAGGACCAGCGCTAGTCATCTCCTGGGCCAAAGCTTCTTTAGAGAATTTGGCGTTACTTTCAGCAAAGTTGAATTCCGACAACTTTGAACTACCTGATTGGGTAGACTTAGGGGCCTTTACAATGTCGACTTTCGGAGCAGCAGGGGATTTTTCAACGAACTTCTTAGGCCCGTCGTAAACAGGGTATTGAACAGCTTCGGGGGTCTTGCTGTTTGGATAAGGAGGTTCGGAAGATTTTCGCGAACTCCCAGAAGAGAAAGGCTGGGGCTGGGCCGGAGACTGAGCCTGAACTGGGGCCTGAGTATGATCTTGAACCTGCGCCTGGGCCTGGGGAAAAGCGTTGTAGTTAGGATAAGCATTCTGACCAAATCCCGCAGATTGGTTTGGAGGCGCAGGCTGTCTTTGAGGATTCTGAATTTGAGGAGGTGGGGCCTAGTAAAGTTAGTAACAATATATTTCAACTGTAAGTCATGTCAAGTTCGTTCGTTCAGAAGGAAGGCAACGGAAAATCTCCTCACAGTTTGCGCAATAGGAGTGAATTAACATCCGAGGTTTAATCGTCATAGAGAAATGACATGCTTATGCGGGAGAATTGACAACACTTACCTGAACAGCAGGAGGTTCGGCTGCAGCCGGAGGTTGAGTACTTTCGCCTGAAATTTTTAGATCTTTGACATCTGAGCCGCGGAAGATGATGTACTCGAAAATGCCATCAGATGGTGGAAATTCGTTTATACCATTTCTTCGACCTTCAGTGCCAAAAGACTGGACTTGTCGCAAAGAGACAGTGGAATCCTTGGCGTTGATTTCGTGTAGGACACCCACATATCTGTTCTCACTATTGGAGATGAGAGTAATAGTTTTACCAATGAACTGAGCCATTGTGGCAGTTTGATGCTGTTAAGTGCAGAGTAGCGCTCCTCAACGATGAAGTAGAATGATAAAATGGGATAAAAAGCTGGATGCGCACGCAAGTCAGAAAAAGATAAAGACGAGAAACGAAGGATGAATTATGGATGGATTGGTGGCCCTGAATGAAAAAGGAGAAGAAATGAAAATTTAGAAAAGAAACTAGAGAAGGGTTTTAAAAAGTGTGAGCAGAATTAATACAGTAGGGTAACAAGGTTTAGGTTTGATGCTACACTTGAATTTTCCTAACGTTACGAATAGTCTACACTCAGCTCGAAAACCTTCGACAAATCGTATTGTTCAGATCAAAACTACAAAAAATGACCTCCATAACACCTTTCCGTGCGACTGATTTACTCTCGTTGAGTGCTGTTAACCTGGATGTTCTCACCGAAAATTATTTTATTGGATTCTATCTCGAGTATCTATGTACGTGGCCGACCATGTTCTTTAAAAGCGAAAACCCAGAAGGCGTTTGCACAGGGTATATGATGGGAAAATCTGAAGGCCAAGGAAAGGAATGGCATAGTCATATCACAGCTCTCACAGTGTCTTACGATTACCGCAGAATTGGGCTTGCCCGCACTCTTGTGAATCAGCTCGTGACGAGTTCTGAAGACAATGCATACAACTGTTACTTTATGGATCTCTTTGTGCGAAGCACGAATGATCTAGCAATTAACCTGTATCGAGGATTTGGTTTTGATATCTTCAGGAGAGTTGTAGGGTACTACGACGAACGCAATGGAAGTGCTCCTGAAGACGCATTCGGTAAGTTGTATTATTTTTTGAAATGTTGGCACTTGTTAACACAATCTAGATATGAGGCTGCCATTAAAAAGGGATGTAAAGCGAGGGAGTTTAATAGGCGCCAGCTCCAAGTAGAATCTTTCATAACCCCCCAATAATGGAGTTATGCTCCGCAGTTCAGATTTTTGGTCCAAATAATTCGGCAGAAGCCTTATGAGAGAGCCACACTTTTAGGGATATTGTCTAGTAGCATATGTCATAGATATTATGAAGACAATTCACTGAATTCATAATACCATCCGTAAGCCAGGGACATAGGTTTCCAGGGAATTGAAATTCCTCGAGAACTTAACGATGTGCAGATACAAATAAATTCTTGTAAATTACAAATTGGAACATACTCTAGGAACGTCCTACTTATTCCTTTTGGACTGCGACACACTTAGACTTTGAGTTGTGATGAAGTCGATGAACATATTCAGAGCACCTAGCTTCAAGAGAAATAGAAACATTTTAGATATACAGTAGTATTCATTAAATCAGAGTAAAAAAAAGATGTGTGCAATATAGTGAAAGTGGACCTCCTCGCTCGTGGGTTTTCAAGCAACGCGGTGAGTAATTCGCATTTCATTCATCTTGCTTTCGCCAAAATAGGAACACGACACGGTATCCGTCATGCACCAGAGTGTTGGAAAGCTTTCTACGGGTCTAAAGGGTTCTTAAAAGATTGAGACACAGGTATAAGAGTCGGATCATTTTTTCAAAACTTTTTGGATTTCGTGACATACAACCTAAATTAAAAACATGACAGTTTACTCTTCAGGAACTATCAAAGAATGTGTTAGCACAAGTCGTTGGCTTCAAAAATAAGCAAGGGGAATACATACTGTCAACCTCGCCATTCTTGATAGCATCAATAGTAAGATGAGCAGGCTTTCCATTGATTCTGGCACCAACCGATTGGGCAGTTCCCAGAATCTCCTTGACAGTACCCTCGAGGGTCTTGGCAAAGGACTTGTGTCTCATCTCACGGGCAATGTTGATAATCTCGTCCAGGGAAATGCTTCCGTTGTGCTTAATGTTCTTCTCCTTCTTTCTGTCTCTTGGGGGTTCCTTGAGAGCAGTGATAACGAGAGAAGAGGCAGAGGGAACAACAGAAACAACAGCTTGACGGTTCTGGATGGTAAGTTGAACAGTCACGCGAATTCCCTTAAAGTTCTTGGTGGCCTTGGCGATATCCTCACCAACCTTCTTGGGGGACAGACCGAGAGGACCAATCTTGGGAGCCAGAGCGGAGGAAGCACCAACTTCACCACCAGTGGCTCTCAGGTAAATGATCTTTACTTCATTGGGGTCGATCTTACTAGTGTTAGATAGAAAATTATGCAGGTAAAAATAGACGGTAAATCGAGGAGATTATTTACACAAGTCTCTTGACTATTGATGTAAAAAGCCTTACTATTGAAAAAAATAGAAACGAAATAAAAAAAAATTCAAAAAGAATATAGCATCCTCTTTAACGTCTGGTGGAGTTCAGATTGAAGCTTACCTTAGGAGGCATTGTGATAATTTGGCGAACTGGTCCTGACTACGAATGGTAAGAAGAGAAAGAGAGTGCAAATTTGGCAGAGAATTTCCTCTGCTCCCTCTAAGCTAGGCTCTTCGTTGCAGCTCTATAACCCCAACCCTGAAGATTTTGCTTCCTCCACACCATTTTTACAGTGTAAAAACATTGCACCTAATTAGGCCATACAGGACTTGTCCCAGTTCTCTACAGTTAGGGTACAGCCCTAATTGAGATCCTAGCCAGGGTTGTTCCGATAACCGTTATCTGCCGGTAGAAAATGTAGACATGGCTTTCAATAAGCAAAAAAGAGCATTAAGCCAGAACGTTGAAGGACGCCTGTCATGGACTAGCTTTCAGATATTTATAGCCATGTTTCTGAATCAGAGATGTGTTTTTTATAACTGATCCCATAATAACATAATACTGTTAAGAAAATCCCATAGAATAGTACTTTACTATATTTGTGGAATAATGTCTTCTGGAAATCGTACGTAGTGATGTTTGGGGTCTTCAAGATCTACCGGTAGACCCCGGGACGCCTTTAGGGATATGATATTCTACCTCTGAAATTGCACACACGTTTCACAAAGTACTCTAGAGTCTAGTATACTGCAAGTTTATTTGCCCCAGATAATTACTCTCTGGTCAGCGCCGCCAGTAACAATAACATCATGACCATTTGCGTCACGAACATCAATATCCCGAATCTAAGTTCCGTTAGCAACCACTAGTCAGCGACTGAACTGTCTAGTACTCACCTTGTTATTATGATCGCTCCTCAACTCCGCGACGAGTTTTCCACTAGCTGCTTCAATGCCTCTTAAAATCCCATCGTCTCCTATAGTCCAGATTCCCTTGCCGTCAGAGCTCCACTTAATTCGAGGAATGGAGAATTTGTCCTGGGGAGCATATCCGTGAAGATTGCGCTCAATTCCGTCCTCCTTGAGATTGCCAAGAATAATGCGAAGATTTGGGGTATTGGACGTAGCAACCGCGTAACGGTTCGAACCATCAGGTGCAATGGCAATGTGCATGGGCGTAAATGTAATCATGGAAAACTCAGCATCGACCAAGTTTACTTTGCGAATGATAGGTAGAGAAGTCGGCACAGCACCTGATGGAGCTGGCAACTTTGGAACAGCGAGGAAATTCATCACAGTAGAATCCTGTGTGCAAGCTAGAAGAGTTAGTGAAGATTTAGTATCCTCAGTTTCTACAAGCGCGAGAGCTGTTGGAATTTGCAGAAACTTGTGAGAACCGAGCGGCGTAAAGGTCACCTTAAGCGAATTTCCGGGAATGATTTTCACTTTGTAAGTTCTGATATAACCATCAAATCCTGCGCTCGCTAGAATGGAGTGAGAGGAATTGTATGTGACGCTGTTCATGAAGCGTGTGTGGGCACGCTCAGATCCAACTTCTACTCGCCTCTCAAGGTCAGTAGCCACAAATCGACCATCCATGCCTCCCGTAACAACAATGCCCTGACCAATATATATAATGACTCGTATAGCTGCGCTCGCACCATGTAGCCCGTAAAAAATATGGATAAGTTCCTTGCTCTCAGCGTCGAACACTCTGAGTGACTTGTCCGAGCCACTCGTCAAGACTATGTCTGCGTTATCAAACAGGCCAGAGTCCCGCCCTACATAGACCACGCTAGTTACTAGGCCAGCAGATTCATCGAGAGTTGTTGGCCTTTGAGCAGCTAATACAGCAGGAACTTGAAATTGTAATGCGGTGTCAACAGGTTTTGCGTCATCGTCGTCGTTAAAAATAGGTTGAGACTTCAGGTACTTCTCATGCTCCAGGACTATTCTATTTACTTGTCAGAATATCACAGGAATGTGTAAAACTCTGCCATACCCTTCAAGTGTCACCGCGCGATCGAGTTTAGTGTCGGTGTGCTTGACCTCTTCCTTGAACGCCTTGAGGGTCTTTATGCTAAGTCAATTCACGTTGTTCATAATGCTTGACTGGAGATACTCACTGAGTGATACCCTCTAGTTTCAAGGTACTGTGCGATCAACAGATCAATCTTCCTATCAATTTGGTCCATTATAAATACAGATGAGTGAAGCAGGGAGTTGCTTTTCCAATTGAAATAAATATGCTGCTATTGTAGTCTGCCTTGCATATTTATGTGTGAGCTTACACATCCCAACGCCGAAATTAATTCTAATTTCGATGAATAAGAAAACTCACGTCCAGATATCAAGAGAATCTCAGTTATCAATCACCTAGATAAATATCATCTACTTTCCTTTATATTGAATTATAGCGCATTTTCATGAAGAATTGGTCATGGTTTGCAATGGATGTGGCCCATTGTTCGTGCCGCTAGATCCCCCGTTTCCTTCCCGCTCTGACGGAGACGATTTTCGCGAATTGTTAATGGAGGGCGAATGCGGACGCCGAGGAACTACACTAGATGACCGCATCCCATACCTAGACCGAGTGTGATACTGTTTTTCATTCTCGGACACACGCTTCAAGTGCTCTTCCACGTTTGCCAGCTTGAGTTGCAGTTCCACAATGCGGGCTTCCTGCACTTTGCGCTCGGCGGCAAATGACATTTGCTTCATGTTGGCGATATCAGTCGCTAGTTTTACAGAGAGAATCTCGTTTTCCTTTTTCAGTGTTTGCACCTCCTCAGCTGACTCTGTAGCCATAGATGAAGCTTTTTGGTACTCGGAACGCATGTATTCGTTCTCAGTACTGCGCGATCCTATACTTTCGTTTGCTTTTCTGAGTTCCTCCTCTAGGTCTGCAATTCGTACTCTCTGCGTCTCGATAGTAGCAAAATTGATTGTTTTGCTGGTATTGTCAGTATTTTCTTCACTAGACTCATTTGAACTGCCTCCGTCTTGTTTCTGTTTAGCAAGCAAGATAAGTTGAACTAGTTTCATCTCTTCCGTCTGTTTCTGTATCTTTTCTTTCATCTTACTCATCTCATTGTCACTTCGCTCAGCTCTTCGCTCAAAAATTCCAATCTTTTCTTTCAACTGCGTGATTTGGTTCACAAATTTACCCATCTCATCAATAGTATCTTCATGCGCAGTTTCTTGAGTAGATGCCAGACTTCTTAAAGACTGAATTTCAGCATCCTTAAGCTCTAAATCTTGCAGAGCAAACTCTAATCGCTTCAGGATTCCATGTGTTAAAACTTGACGGTCGTTTTCACGCTGTGAGCTGACTGACGGAGGACTCAGAAAAGACGGGGAAGCTTCAGTTGGACCTGGGGAGAATGTTTCACGCTTTATCCGCTTTGACCGATAATGCTCGTCGTGATCCTCTAATGGTGGACCGCCCGTCTCAGCACCATTGCTTTGACTTTCTACTGCCGTTGTAACTTCTTTGGAACTGCCTTTTTTGACCGAACTAGAATCTTCCTCACTAATTTTCGCATCCGGGTTCTCCGTAAGCAAAGAATTTTCCACGATACTAGCTGAATATTCTTCAATGTCAGGAATAAGAGGTAGGGGCCACGCAGACCGCATATCAGCTATCCAGGGAATCAAAAAATTTAACCCTTGAGCATAGTAAGGCTTAAGGTCGATTGGAATTGCCCCAACGCGTCTTCGCAGGACGACTATGGCACTGACAACTCGTCGCATATAAGTGGGCTCATCATGGATATATTTTTGCAGTTTAAAGGCGATATGCTCAGCAGAATAGTAAGGAACAAGACGGATGATGGGTGCCAACCTTGGCGCTTTACCACTGACATCTTTGGGAGTTTTCCGACCCTGCGACCTAATAGCCACAATATGTGGGTCTGAGGGATTGAATGTTTGATCGAGCACAATAATGAAATCAAAACGTTCACTGCCAAGGTATGTAGAGTCGAGCTGTGATGACGGAATTAAATGGATTGTAGAGTACTTTTTGTTTGATTTGTGGGAAGCTTTCAGATAAGAACCCGAATATCGCTTGTAGTTGATCATTTTACCTAGCAGAAGGGCTTCGATGAGATCAAATGACTTTCCAGGTCTGGAAATAAGCGCGATTTCTAGTTTCTTATCTCGGACCAGCTCTATTATATTTACCAGCGTAGTGAACTTGCCTGACGCTCGACTCAAGCGATTAGGAATGTCTTTGAGCAAAAGGTTTGGGGGCAGATAGTGATCGACCAGCAAGTAAGGATGAGTTCCAACGAGTTGAGAGTTCGTGTACATGGCATTCAGTGAACTGGCCAGTACCTTGTTGCCATTAGTGCTACCTCCATTCTCGTAGAATTTGAGAACGTCGGAGTAGTGAAGCGACACGACTTCGTCATTTAGTTGGCGTTGAAACTCCGTCATTGGTACAGGTAAGCAGTAGTCACCATCCATGTTTTCAAGCGGAGCAGAATTACCGTTCGTAAAATAGTTCAGAGGTCCCAAAACGGGCAACTCTGGCGTTCTGTCGAGAATACGGCCAAGGTCCATCGTGGTAATCTATAGTTCTCTTATGAGAGCCAGCACAGCAGGAACGCTTGGTCGTGTCGTGTGGGAAAAGCGTGAATGGGAAGAAGAAGAATCGTGGTGTAGAGTTAGAAGAAAGTTAAGACCAGAAAGAGAAAATAATAAAAAGAAATATTCAGAAAATAAAAACAAAAAACCAAAAAACACAATGAAAAACACTTTAGATAATATCCGAGCTAGGGAAAATTATCACGACTAACAACACCTCCAAAAAATATGTCTGATATTGAAGAGAAGGCTATTTCAGCAGGTAAGTAAGTGGAATAGACACGCGTCTGTCAGCAATCTAACTCTCTGCAAGACGAGGTCGCGCTCTATGACCGTCAAATCAGATTATGGGGCATGGAGGCCCAAACTAGGATGCGCAATTCGAAGGTTCTCGTGATCAATGTCGGTGCGCTGGCAAACGAAATCATCAAGAACATTGTGTTAGCTGGAATTGGATCCCTGACCATTCTGGACAGTAACGATGTGACAGCGAAGGATCTTGGGGCTCAGTTCTTTCTAGAAGAGTCAGATATTGGATCCAAGGTGAGTTTACTCAAACGAATTTGCACCGCGACATTCTAATATTTATATTTACAAAAGAGAGCAAAAGCTGCGCTACCGAGAATACTGGAACTCAATCCGCGTGTGGATATTTCGGTCGACACGAGTATTCTTCGTGATAAGGAAAAGGAGTGGATTTCTACCTTTGACGTTGTTGTTGCGACCGAACTCACATACCCCGAGCTTGTAAGAAAAGTCATTTTAAATGTATTTGGAACTCTACATTGCTGACTTTATAGGAATATGTCAACTCAGCAACCAGGAGTGCAAACAAGGCTTTCTATGCCTGTGGACTTGCTGGTCTTTACGGCTATGCATTCGCAGATCTAGTCAAACACAGCTTCGCCATGTAAGTATCAAAGTCTTCATTTGCTATCTGCAAGTATGTCTAATCCTCTTTTCAGCGAGCAAGAGCAATCAAATGTCCAGTTCAAAGTTGGCCCGGAGAATCTAACAAGAACTATTGAATCGGTTACTTCCCGAAAGGAAGGAACTGGCTATTTCGATACCGTTGTGAAGTCAGAGACCTACAAACCCATTTCAGAAGTTTTAAAGTCCACTTCCCCTACATCCAACAGTGCACGCAAACTGACTGCTCGTCGTGCTCTGAAAGTCAGCCCTTTGCTTCCTGCTCTCTTAGCTACTTGGCATCTACAAACGAAATCGAAGCACCTCGATAGTTCCTTGGTTCAAGAACAAACAGAATACTACGCCCGACAGCTTGGCCTTCCAGTTGGAATTGTCGACAAAAAAGTGGTCTCTTCCTTTGCTGCAAATTTGGGTGTGGAGATATCTCCCGTAGCAGCCGTACTGGGTGGTATCATTGGTCAGGAAGTTCTTAACTACATTTCTAAAAAACAACAGCCTTTGCAAAATCTACTGGTCTTCAATGGGGATAGCACCATTGGGCCAATCTATTGTGTATAAATTCTTTACTTAGAAAGTATATTATTGCTGTTTCGTAAATATATTACCAATTTATGAAGTTCCAGACACAGCGAGCTTCTGAAGATGGCTCATAAATGTTTGCAAACTGACATCATCCGTCAAGACAACCGTCGAGCCAGCAGGTGCGCCACCATACCCGCCAGAATTCTGAGGAGTGTTGGAAGGATTAAGCTTGGAGAGTAAAAATCGAGCTTGAGAACCACCGGCGTCGGTATCGATAAAACGGGGAAGAGGGAAACGGTCAACCAAAAGCTCAGATGCTTCGGTACGAGGAGCTTGGAGGAGTTCTCGGAAATTCTCGTGATTCTCCTGGTCTTGGTATCCGGCACGACGCCACTGGGCGATATTCTCTCCATGGAAAATGAGGATGTGGAAAAACGTATCCAAGAGGAGAATGGCGTCTGGCTTAACAGATACTGAATCTAGCAAGACAGGTTCGGGATTATTATTGAAAGTGAAGGAGATAAGAGTAGGCTGGATCATAATGAGGGAATTGGTGAGATCCTCTCTATTCAAGCAATGTCTGTAGAATGCAGTTTCATCTGGAGAGTTGTTGAAGACTTGCAAAAACTGAGATCTTCTTAAATGGAACATGAACTGGGGGTACAGACTGAAATTTGGCGAAAGTCTGAACGATTCACTGTCATCCTTTCGGTAGTCAGCAAACTTTTGGCATAGACGAATAAGCATGCGGTCCGTCCATCTCAAAATATCAGGACCATCCTCAACCTCGGCCTTGTAGACAGCAATTCTAGCCATCAAAACAGTTGCAGCTTCCTGGTCGAAAGAAGCGGCGATATTGGGATTTCCCGCTTGTACTAAACCTCTCGCAAGTGTAGTGATACGGAGTCTGTAGGTACCACTTGAATGTTGATAATGGGTGAGATATTGTACCAAGGCTTGTTGATTGTTTTGTTGCATCTGAGCATTACCTTGAGTCGCCACCTCAAAGAAAGTCGCGTAAGTATGGGCAGGAGTGATTGAGCACATTTTCCAAGAACATGTAAGACCAATACCAATTTCGGTATCAGCAACATGTGCAGCCTTCTTATTTAATGAGGTCGCATGTCCAATGAGACCAGTAATCTTCAGCTCTTTAGTTGTAAGAACATCCATGGTTGCATTGAACGCCATTTGCAAAAAGCCATTAGCGTCCTTAGCAAATATACGTTGGACGGACTGTTTGAAGATAGACGTAGTAAACGCGTCCGAAAGAATCATGACACCACCAGTAGAATTACTCAGAGACTTCATTTCCTGCATACCAATCTGGTCATAGCAGCCGGCAAAGATGTCAACCGCATGCCCATTAGCCGCTGCTCTTTTAGAAAGAGATTCATAGAATTTCACCGCTTTTCTGTAATGTTTGGCCGAGTCGCGGTCAATATCGTGATGAGATCGAATGGCTTCTCTTAATTCTGGGCCGACGACCATACCAGGTCCCTCAGTAGGAGGGCCACCTCCGAAAAACATGATTCGGGCACCCGTATTGGGAAAGGACTGCTCCAGAAGGCTGACACCAATGCTCAGAGCAACACCACTACATCTGATGGGACGTCTGTCCGATGGAACAGGCCAAGGATCTCTTTCGAGCTGCTCAAGGATATTGGTGAGCTGAAATTCACAGTTTTGGACAGGAAGTAAGAATCTGGACACAGATGGCAGAGCCGAGGGGTTGGGGACACCACCCTGAGGGCGAGGACTGAGACCTAACATCTCTTGGACCTGCTTTACACTGTAGTCCTTGTTACCACGGAACACATAAGACTTGTTACAACCAGTGTAGCCTAATTCATGAACCTGGGCCATTGCACCAAAAGTGATCAAAGCAACCAAGGCGTTAGGAGGCAGCAAACTGAGGGAAACAATCAAAGAGTCTTTCAAAGCCTGGAGGTTTTCCTCATCTTGACAAGTGTCAACAACAAATAAGAACACGGGAGGTGTTTGAGCAGGGCGAGACAAAATATACTCTATAGTAGTGCTAGTAGGAAGAAGCTCATGAGGAAGAGTGCTCTGAGAAATGTCCTTGTAGTGAGGAGGAAGAGGGTTTCGACTCAAGCAGAATGGGCAAATCCAAATTCTAGCGCGGATATCAAGTTTGCAATAAGGATTCAAAACTGCACGGCATGGGGAGCGACAGGCGACAGGGTCGTACTGCAATACACTAAGATCGGGCTTATCGCGAAGTGGTGTATACAGCGAGGAAATAGGTACAACAGTGCGGGATGCTTCAATTTTTGTATTGGGCAAGCAGTTCCATGAAAAGCGAACTCCGTCAATTTCTTCAGCTGCGTCAAAATCCTTGAGAAATCAGTTAGTTCAGAAGTAATCTAACAGGTGCTAGACTTACCATATCTACAGCCATTTTGAAAGTTCGAAATATCGAGATGGCTCAGCAAAACAATACAATGGGTTACGCAAGAGCACAGCAAATACGACTGAAGGTCTCTATAATGTCAATAATGGCAGATGTTAAAGATGTGGCCCTTTCTAAGACTGGAGTGAAATTAGAAGGAGGTGGACAAAAATATTAATGAATTCGCCTAGTGGCCACATCACCAAATTGACAGAGCACGTGATTTGTCACGTGTAGAAGCTTATTTTATGGTACGACAAACTTTGTACTAGTTTAAGGCCCAAATTTAAGCCACTCATATTGAATTTCATGTGAATACTGTACGCACATGTGCGCGTTAACAATTTAAAATCGACCAAGGTGAAGTGGACGCCGGCGTCGACTAAGACTTCATTTTTAAGGTAGAACTTCCCAGAAATCAAGTGCCGTTCGCTTCTCGTGTGTTCACAAAAATATATATAGTACTATATAATATTAACGGGAGGCATTTAATCATCCAATAATCATATGAGCACAACGCAGACCTGGCTAGTCCCTCTGAAATAAGCTCAAATTCTTGAGCGGGTGCAAAAGAGCTCGCTGTAGCACTAGCCAGAGTACGTAGCTGCTGTCATTATAACTGGGCAGAATGAGAATACGGACACAACAAATATTGTAACGCAGCCATATAGTGATTCAGATTGAAGAACTCTGTTTTATTGCTTACCCAAATGCCAGAAGGTAGCAATCATACGTACAGTTGAGTCTGAGTTGACTGCTCATGAGTTGTATAAAAAGGCTCATGAATGCCCAACTTGATGTCGCGATAGATACAAGTTCAATTGACTCATCCACATCCAATTTACTATTAATTCTTAGCCATGGGCCACGATTTGCAAGCCAATAAAGAAGGATATGACATCCTTAGAGCTACATGGAAACTCTTCTGGAACCACGATGCAAACAACTTTCTAAACAAAAATAAGTCAGAGGGATCTTATGATGAATCTGGGAAATATACGGTATGGCCATTATCAGTTGCGTGCCAGGCCATTGTTGATGCTGCACGAATTTACCCCGAAGAGATCAAGCCAATGCTGGGACCTGCCTTTTCCGTACTGGATAAATATTATTCAGCTAAGCATCAGGCATACTGCGCATCGGAGTTCTTCGATGGAAATGAGGACATTTACTATGACGACAACGCCCAAGTAGCCTCAGCTCTAATCACAGCTTATGAAGTTACTGGCGATTCTCAGTATTTGGAAAAGGGAACGAAGAATGTAGAGTTTCTGATGACTGGCTACGACGCGTCGGGAAAGCCTGGCGGCGTCCGCTGGCATTATGGTAAAAAGGGATCGAATGCCTGTACTACCGCAGAATGTGCCCTTGCTGCGTTGAGATTGGCCAAGCATGTTAAGAAAGACACTAAGCCTTATATTGAGTTCGCTGCCAACTGCTGTCATTGGCTTTTCGATAAACTTCAAGATCCTGAGGACAAGTTAATTTGTGATGGTCTCGAGCCCTGCGATGACGAGCAGACCGAATATAAGCGCAACGGTACCAAGTGGACCTATAACCAGGGCACTCCTATGTCTCTGTGCTGTATGTTGTATTCGTTCACTAAAGATGAGGTTTACAAGGGCAAGGCTGAGGAACTTGCTGCTGCAGTCACTAACCGAGAGACGGCCATTTTTGATCGTGACACTCAAAATATGGAAGCTCGTCATTACCGCGACTCGGTTTACTTTTATCAGCTACTTGCTGAAGGATTTGCCGACTTCATGTTGTATCTTGGTGACAAATCTCCTCAGGATCTTGTTGAGAAGGTTAAAACGGAAACCCACCATACACTAGAATACGTTTACAAGTACTTGAGAGACCCAAAAGATGGGCTTTATTTCTCCACCTTTGAGTTATACAAGATCAACGAACATACCTATGAGGCTTTTAAACATCTCACCGGCGAAAACAAGGAATATCAACCTACTGGAGGCGAGCGGGAGCAAAGAGATGATATTCCCGTTGAAAAAAGGCCCCATACAAAGTCACTCATTAGCTGCGCAGCTGCTGCTAGAATTTTTTTTCAAAGTGCTCGGCTTTTTCCTACTATTCCAATTCAGTAATGTATGTTATACATAGTTTGCAACCAACTTAAGTTATTACTATTTTACTAACTTTCAACGTACTGTATGCCAGTGTATGGTATGGAAATATAGTACTACAGTATATAGTATATATAGTACTATACTACTGTGTATATATTCTATTCAGATTGTGATATTGATAGTTAAAGCCATTTTTGGCGAGATTACAAGTTATGAAGTCAAGGTTAGGGTAAATGTTACGTCTCTCACGTTTCGAATTCGAATTTCAGTGGGCTTATTTTGTGTCATTTTTTTTTTCCATTGTTTTCAAGGCCTCTTATTTTTAGTCTAGCGCTTGTACTTCAACAGACCTTGCTGACTTCAAGTTTGTTTGTTTTTCCTCTTAAGACTGAGAATTTCGAAATACCAATGAGTGACACATTTAACTCAGAGCAAGCGGATGCCGCTTCGACGTCCATTCAACAGCCTGTTGACATCCAGGACCCTGGCTTTGAAATTGATCTTGAGGAAGACTCGGCCGCGTTTCCTACTAATACAGCAAATTCCGATAATGCGCCTATCGAGCCAAACACAGCTGGCCTTCAAGACGATGCAATGGATATTGAAGTTGAAGATGCTGTCAAACCAGAACCAATTGTATGATTAAAAGGGCACACGCGTTTTTTTTCTACGTCGCGGAATTAACAGTTTTTTTCTTTCACCCATGATTTTAGGACCCAGATATCCGTTTGTCTGCCATACACGTCTCGGGCGTTGATGATCTGAGCACAGCAGATATTCGGCGGTATATTCGAGTTTATTCAGATATTCAAAATTACAAAGTTGAATGGATCAATGACAGTTCGCGTACGTGTGAGAGGTGACCTAGAGTTACAAAATACTGAGCTAACGATTTTTAAGTGAACTTGGCTTATTTTAGAGAGCAAGATGCCGCAACCGCCCTGAAAGACTTAACACTTGATCCTGAATTCGTATATCCCATGACTCAATATCGCTCTGCGAAATCATTTTTAGATAGAGATAGGGTCAGTCTGGAGATCAGAGTTGCACTTAAGTCAGATGTTAAAGAGGTAAGCTTTATGACTTTTTTTTCCATTTACTGTGCTAACCCTTGAACAGAAAGGTGCAAGACATAGAAGCAGGTATTATCTGGTTCATGGGGAACCTACCCCCGAGGACGATTTTATCACGTATGGTTAACCCTTTTACTTAGTTTTTGTGTTTTATTTTCTAACGAGCTCAATAGCTTTGGCAAAGACCGGCGTGATGAGCCTGAACCACTCGAAACTGAGCCAGTCGAAGATGAGAAGACTTCTTGGGGTAAACTCAGCGAAATTCCTGATCATGATGGTGGGGAGCAGCCTTTTCGTGGGCATTCCTTGCTTGGTAGTGTGATACATCCATATCTTATCAAAGCCAAAAAAGAGAGTGAGGAGCCTGAGAGTGAGGAGCCTGACCTATTTAGCCACAAAGAAGACATTATCAATCACCGGAAGAAAGTCGAGAGCGATTCTGATGAAGATTTGTTTCCTTCTTTTAAACCAAGCCGTGGAGAGAGGAGTAACAGGCAAAACCGGAGTCGAAGCCCGCCAAGACGAAGCCGGAGCCGATCGCCAGATAATACTGGTCGTCGTCGCGAAGTGTACAGTGGACGAGAAAGACCAGCCCACCGGCCCCAGCAAGATGCATCGCTTTATGGCCCTTCGGAAGAACACCGCAGAAGAAACCGCTCGAAAAACAACGATGGTTATCCTGCTGCCGTGCCTTCCAATGAGGTTAGTAGCGATACTTGGGTGAAGGGCGAAGGGTTGAATAAACATGGAATTCCTGCGCCACAGAATGATCTGGGAAGTAGGATAAACGAAGGGGCTCGGTTAAGCGGTAATAAAAGAGGCTCTAACAGGCGGCGTGCTCAGGATCATTTCTGAAATAAGCAACTGAGAGTGCACAGGTGTACACTGGTTGGATCTCCCCACAAATAATGGTGTACAGCGTAGCCTAGTCTATTAGGAGAATACCAAATATTCTTTTGGCTTTTTTAGGTGTTAACATTGGATATGGTTAGCAGTTATAAGTAGCTAGTTCGCGTGTAACGTTTTCAATATACAGAACTTCGTTTTGTCTATTGTATTCTTTATATTACAAGTACATTAAAGTATTAAGAGAGGGAGATATGGGGAGAGGGAGCATGTTTGCTAGCTTACAGGAGCAGCTCCAATGGGTTCTCGAGAACCTTCTTAAGAGATTTGATCCACTCACCACCAACGGCACCATCCACAACTCTATGGTCAAAGGATGCAGTTACATTAATGACATCCTCAAAGGCAATTCCGCTTTCTGACTCAACATCCTCAATGGCACGACGCTCCGTGGTACCAACAGCTAGAATAGCAGACTGGGGAGGGTTGATGATAGCAGTAAATGAGGTAACAGCAGAATTCATTCCCAGGTTGGAAATAGTAACAGTGCCACCCTGGTACTCCTCGGGGAGAAGCTTACCATCCCGAGCACGTTTGCCAAGAGCCTTAATCTCATTGGAAATGGACGCAAGACCCTTCTTGTTCACAGCCTTGACAACTGGGGTAATAAGACCAGTAGGAGTAGCAACGGCGACAGAAACGTCGACATCCTTGTACTGGCGAAGAACACCTTCGGCCTCAAGCCACGAAGTGTTGACCAAAGGATTCTTAGAGTTAGCTACTCCAATGGCCTTAATCAGCAAATCGTTGACAGAGAGTCTGTAAGAACCGTCAGAAGACGCATTAAGGGATGCACGCAGCTTGAGGAGCTTAGAAACAGAGATAGTAGAAGAGACCACATAGTGGGGAGCGGTGGTCTTAGAAGCTACTAAGCGAGAAGCAATGGTCTTGCGCATTTGCGAAATAGGAATGTCCTCGTAAGTAGCAGAGGCGGGAGAAGATACAACAGGGGCAGAAGCAGGAGCAGGAGCAGGAGCAGCTACCTTGGCGGGTTTGTAGTTTTCAACATCACGCTTGATAATTCTACCATCGGGGCCAGTTCCCTTAATGTCCTTAAGAGGGATACCTTGCTCCAGGGCAATCAATTTAGCAATGGGAGAGGCTTTGATTCTAGTGTCAGGGGAGTCAGACTTTGTAGGAGCAGCACTAGAGGGGGCGGGGGTAGGGGCAGCTTCCTTTGATTCCTCCTTGGCAGGGGTAGCTTCTTCCTTTGCGGGATCCCCCTTGACGGGAGCAGCACCAGCATCCTCAGCGGTAAAATCAGCAAAAGCAGCAACATCGCCCTCATCCTCTACGTAGACACCGATAGGCTTTCCGACAGGGATGTCCTTTCCACCCTCCTCGATCAGGACCTTAGCCAAATAACCATCGTCTTGGAATTCGAAATCCATTTGGGCCTTGTCAGTTTCGATCTCAACAAGGACTTCGCCTGGGGCGAGCGAATCACCGACGGCCTTTTGCCAAGCTCCCACATTTCCTTGCGTCATAGTAGGAGAAAGGGCAGGCATGCCAATAACGGTATGAGGGGGGAAAGACTTGGAAGCATAAAGACGGGCCAAACTAGGAGCAATTCTCAGGCTCATGCTAAAATATCATAGTTAGACGCAGTAAGACATAGTTGTGTGTTGCATGTGGTGGGATAAAACACATAACGCTGCTGCAAACTTGATGTTTTTTGGAGGGGCACTATTTTTTCCACCAACAAAAAGCTGCATACAACAAATTTTGTAAAGAGGGGCAAACTCAGAGTCCAATCAAAAAGCATCCTTCGAAACCCCAAGCATCCATTTGAATCATCAGAATGAACCGATTGCTAGGACTGTGAACTAGAAGATTATGGACCAAGAAATTCGCTCCAAAAAAAGAGAACAGCAGAAGACGCATTTGACGGGAAAGTAGGTAAACGGCTTAAGCGAGGAAACCACCGAAAAAGCTAATGAACCAGAAGATTTAATGCGCCGCTTATCGAAGGAAGTGTGTAATGGGGCCATAGCCGAGAACAAGAAACAATTGGCATAAAATCAAATCAGGTGTTCAGTGGAGAGCACTTACGAAGGGGCAGCCTGTCTCAAGAGAGAGCGAGCAAAAGTTCGTTGGAGGACAGCAATAGAAGACATTATGACGAGTGGATTTTGAGCAGTACGAGATTGGGCCTAAGGCAGTTGCACCAGGTAATAGCTAATGTCGCAGAGATGCTTGCGAAAAAGAGTTCTGAAGAATGAAAGAAGAAGGAAAAGGAAAAATAATAAAAACGAGGAAAGAAAAAGGAAGCGAGCGAGAATTAAATGAGGAAAACCAGATAAAATGGGATGTTAGGGTTTATATGTCCAGCTGGACAATAGAGCAGCTCCGCGCCGGTATATTAGAACGTTTCGACCGGCCTTGGATCTCGAGAATAAACTTTGTCAACTATAACTACACATCTTGATCATGGTGATATACTGGCTATATATGCCTAGACTATTGAGATATTGCAAAACTAGGCAGCTGTAAGAAGTCCATCATCAGATGCTAATCGTCAATTCCCTCAAACTCAACTATCTCTAGACCCCGAGCATCAGTGACCAATTTGGTTTCTTCGCGTAGTCCGTCACCTAACGTACTGCCATCTCTCAGATATACCCACTTTCCATCCAATAAATCGAATCGCTTGGGTCCGGACAATGGCGAGGACCACCAAAGCTGTTTATTTGGCGGTTGTTTGTTAAACACATAGGATCCATTTGGTGGCAGGTCCAAGGTCAAAACACCCTGGGCCAGCTCAATATCAACGGCAGGATACTTTTCACCAAGGATTTCAAAGTTTTCAAGAATCAACTCCAAGGTCTCATCGCACTTTCGATGAAAATCGTCAAGCGATATATGATCTGGCTCTTCAGAGTAATGACGAGTTAGCCTTGGCTGTTGTGATTGTATTGCGAAGGCCATTCTGTTGTGTGAAGCAATTCGCGGTTTTGAGGTTGAAGAAAAGGCCTGCCTTCGGAAAGCTGTTCTGGCATGGGCAGCAACGACAGTCGCGGTAACAGTACGCGAGATACAGGTATTAGAGTGCCGTAAGGCAAATGGACGAACCATTCCGAGAGAAATCATTAGTTTTACAGTAGGCAAAAAGTTCCTGATTCAAATTAATCCAAACCAAAAATGACGAAAGAAGTCTTATAATTCGCTTTGATATTAGTTTTATTGGTTGTGGGTTAGGGTGTTCCATTAGAGATATTTCTCCATAATTCATGAAAATCCGTTGTAGGCAGCTAACAAACAATTTTAATACACGTCAACACCAGCGAATACGCTTGCATTCTTGGACTTGTCGCACGGCAAAATCTACCTCTGATACCTCCCTCAGCTAGGGCCCATCATCTCCATAATCTTGCATATCTCAAAAGCCATACAAAATTGCAGTTGTCCATGACCCTGCGCTTCAAGCCTATACCGCCAGTATACTTCTCTCAATCACCTGCTAATTTATTTCAGTGACACTCCTCTTTCAAGCGTTCTTTTTCTTTCTATTGCCTGGGAAGTGTAAGCAAGTTGTGTTCCTTATTTTCTGTCCTATTGTTGTCATTCACATTGAATACTGCTGTTCTGGGCTATCATAGCCTTCTGCACTTCTTTTTGCCTGTGCTCTGAGCATTAAAACACCTTAAAATCACACTTCTACTCGCTGTTCTTTGGCTAGCCACTCAAGTGCTGTCTAAATATCTGGGATTATTTGGAAACTATTTTAGCTTCTGTTGTTTTGGCTCTTCAACCCTTCAACCCTTCGTGCCACCACTCGATCGCCTCTTCTAACTGCTCAGCAGCTTCATTACTCATACATCCGCATTGTGCCTTTGGCAAGCATGTCACAGCGTAACACCCACGACAAAATACTCTCCGATGATCCTAAGGTGCTACAAAATGACAAACAAGATCTTCGGCTCCCCTCCCTTTATACCTCTGCATCACTAGTTCTACCTAGATCCCACAGGATAGACAGTATATCACCTTATTTACGACCCAGTTTGTTTCCCTTATACAGCCAGCCTATTTCAGAATACGTTCGCAATTTTACCTTCAAGCTTGGTGGCCAGCGGTTTGATTTTAGCTACCAAGAGCCAACCATCAGAATCCAAGAAGCTCGCTTACTGTCACGCCTCCCTCCCACAGCGACATCTCTTCTGTCGTCTCTACCTCTTTATTCAAATCCATCAAACTCAGGCAGTAGGACTTTAAAAAGAGTTTTGTCTGTTTCCCCTCCAGATCCTGAACCAAGAGAACCCTCTTCGTACTTCTTGTCGAGTCAAAATTTGCACAAACGTAGGTATCCCGTTCCCGAAGAACCCCAGGACCAGATAATTTCTTCTATATCAGCATCGGACTCTGCATTGGCTTCTGGTGAATATGCTAGAAAAGAGCAAACAACCCCCATCCCGGATCTAGATTCTGAGGGATCTGCTGTACCGCTTCCTTCTCCCGCAAGGAGCACGAACGAAGATGATGATGAACTGCATTACTCACTAGAAGTCACTCTTGAAAACTACGCTGCAGCAATTTCGGCATATGAAGAGCTGCCTACTGAAATGCAACAGGCGGTGCTTGCTAAGATATTGCGAGCTACTGATAGAACTACCCTTTCGATCATGGCAGAATACATCGTCCCATCTCTTAGGTGCGACTTTATTGGTAGGCTTCCCAATGAGCTAGTTTGCTATATTCTCCAGCAGTTAGACTTCAAAGACTTATGTGCGGCTGCGCAGGTTTCTCGAACCTGGCGTAACAATGTGGATTCTCAGGAGAGTGTCTGGAAAAACCGGTTACTAACTGACAAGTACGTGATCGAGCCAAAAGAAGTGAAGAGAGCATTAAAGGAACAATGGGACTACACGTCTTGGGGAACTACCGAAGGCAAGCGAAAACCTAAAACGTTTAACGATGTGAATGCCCCTCCCGTCAACCTTTATAAAGCAATTTACCGTCGGAAGTACCTGATAATTCACAAAAACTGGATGGATCCTAGGTACAATCCCAAACAATTGTCAATTGAAGGTAACGGTAGCGATGTTGTGACTTGTTTGCAATTTAATGATGAAAAAATTATTACGGGTTCCGATGATCATACCATAACTGTATATGATTCTCAAACAGGCCTTCAACTTCATCGGCTAGAGGGGCATGATGGTGGTGTTTGGGCACTGCAGTACGTGGGAAATTTGTTAGTATCAGGATCCACAGATCGTACTGTGCGAGTATGGGATGTGGAGCGAGGAGTTTGCACACATGTTTTTGCTGGCCATACCTCAACAGTCAGATGTCTGGAGGTGCTACTACCTGTTGACATGGGAGTCAACTCAGAGACGGGAATTCGCTCTATGGTGCCACCAGTCCCCTTAATAGTAACTGGATCTCGCGATACTACACTAAAAGTGTGGAAGTTACCTAGCGAGCTTAACGGTGCGGCGACGGCTACGAATGCGCAAGAGTTGGGACCAGATAGCGAAGTGGGCTTTTTTGAAAAAACACTAGAAGGCCACCAAGGGTCTGTGAGAGCACTTTCTGGGCATGGCAACGTTGTAGTATCGGGATCTTACGATAGCACAGTCCGGGTATGGGACGTGGAAGCTGGGCTATGTACATGGGTTTTGACTGGTCATGCGCAACGTGTTTATTCAGCCGTTTTGGATCACAAGCGCAATAGATGTATTTCAGGATCCATGGACTGGTTTGTCAAAGTTTGGTGTCTAGAGACTGGTACTCTACTTTACACATTGGAAGGCCATACTTCTCTAGTCGGTCTTCTAGATCTGAACCGTACTACGCTGGTTTCTGCTGCTGCCGACTCTACCCTGCGTGTCTGGGATCCTGATAACGGTACATTTGTACATAAACTAGAGGGCCACCAGGGTGCTATTACCTGTTTCCAACATGATGAGTACAAAGTTGTATCTGGCAGTGAGCACACGCTCAAACTCTGGAACATTCAGACTGGAAAGCCCGTGCAGGATCTTTTGCAAGATCTCACGCGTATTTGGCAAGTGCGGTTTGATCAGCGAAAGTGTGTAGCGGCAGTGCAAAGGGATGACAGGACGTTCATAGAGGTACTTGATTTTGATTACGACCCATATGACATCGATACCTAAAGAATGGCGGCATCTTTTGCGTCAAACAGGTGGCACAAGGAATAATTTTTTGCATTACTTTATAAAAACATGATGAAAGAATCTGTCTGGGTCTAAATGGTTATGAAGCCGGTTTCCTTGAGAAAAAAAAATATTGGTTGATTGCATTCCATAACATTAGCCATAACGCATTTGATTCATAATTAACTGAAGTAAGATATGATTTACACTTTTATACCGGGTAGTTAAATCATTTGGTTAAATTTTCCAGGCCTGCTACCTGAATCTAAATCTAGTGTATCAATAATTTACAGTCCAAATGGAGAGAATTTTGCTGATATTAATTCGAACAACGTAGGATCCTAGAAACTATTGCAAAATACTATATCACTCTAGTTTTGAGAAATGGCACCGTCTCTCCAACCTTTTCAAAGGTTGCAAATTGAAACAAACCCTGGGAAACAAAAGAGTTGTCCTTGGGGGCGATGAGCATGCCTCCACTGTAAAGAATACCTTTCAATCCCGTAAGAAAGTCAATTTGGGACTGGGGACCTTCATTTACAATCTTGAGTGCAGGAGTGGTGATTGCCTCAAGAGGAAGCCCAACCAGCTCCAATTTATTGCCAGAGACTTTTTCATAAGTCTCGTGCAATATGCGTGGCGAAACAATTTCTCCAGCAACATTGATTATCTCAGGAACGTCTTCAGGCCTCTTGGTACCAAGAGCGGCTATAGTCTTTCCAACGTCGACTAAAGATGTGGTACTGAATTTGTTATCAATGTCTCCAAAGTACTGCAGTTGACCTTGTTCAGGAAAGTTGATTCCAGCAAAGGGAGGTACCGTGTATAACATTTCGGCAAAGGTGCCAGTGATAACCGCCACCGTCTTGAGTCCTGGTAAACTTTTTGCATATTTCAAAGCGTCGACTTTTCCCTGGAACAGTTTCTGGTACTTTCCACTATTGACGTAATCAATACCAAATTCTGAGGGGAAGTAAAGCTTGACTTTTGCTGCAGCCGCCGCATCGGTCACTGTATTGTGGGTAACACCGATTCCGAGCAGGTTCACAACAACATCGGCTCCTTCAAAAGCGACCTTGAGGCCTTCTCCAGTAGCAATGTCAGCATTGTAATACTTGATGTCGTCCTTTGAGTTGGGGAATATTGCGGCAGTCTTGGATGAGTCTCTGGTAACGACCCGGATAGGCATGTTATAGGAATTTTTAAACGTATCAGAAAGAACTGCACTAATGACATAAGGACCAAGAGTACCATTGGCACCAACAATAACTAGAGTAGGCTTAGACATTTTGAATTGAAATGAAAGGAAAAATAAGAAAGTGATATTGGATGGTTTTTTCAATTTTGTGAAATCTCAGCCAACTTTTATATTATTTAATTGGGTAACGTATCACAAGTTCACAAGTGGTTAATTTTGGCACGGCTTGCAATTATTATATGAATATGGCAGTATCTTGCAACATGTGAGCCCTCTGGTGTATGTACTGACCTAGTTACAAATGCTACCTATGGTCCTATGGTGCTGTATTAATAATCCCCCCCCCTTGAATTAGTAATTCTCTTTCTACAACTATCGGTAGTTAGTGAATTCCACTGTGGTCAGAAGTCTTCATATCGAGCATATGAGCTTGGCGTCCTAGGCTGTCATAGAGGCATGATTTCTTCGACCGATTGAAGAGCTGTGCCAAGCTATTTACTGCAATGCAGATAAGAGGCCCTTGAATCTATTTCTCATTGTCATACAGGTTGTTTTCATGCAGGATCATTGATATGTATACAGTATATTCTATTAGACTACCTAAATTGACGCTTTTGCTTTACTGCTGGAAAAGATTCTTCCCAACGGTCTCGAAGGAAGTGAACTTGAAGAGTCCTTCAGACACAAAATAGTTCTCGGTGGCCTCGTGATAGAATCCACCTGTAGCAATGATGGCTCCCAATCCGACGAAGAGATCCTCTTCTGATTTGGGTCCTTCTTCGATAAGCTTGGTGGCAGGAACAGTAATGGCCTCCAAAGGATAACCGACCAGCTCCAACTTCTGGCCAGAAGCTCTTTCGTAGGTCGCACTCAAAGTTTGAGGAGATATAATATCTCCGGCAATACGAACCTCGTTAGGGACTTGGGAGGGGTCCTTGGCAGCAATTGAGGCTACCACTTTACCAACATCAACCAACGATGTCACAACCAACTTTGTGTCAACATCACCAAAGTACGTTAGCTTTCCAGCTTCAGGATAGTTTACGCCAAGAAAAGGAGGAACTCCGTAGACCCATTCAGAGAAAGCGCCGGCAGAAATGGAAACGGTCTTCAACTTGAGGCTTTTTGCGTACTTCAATTCTTCAATCTTGGGCGTCACAAGGGCAATGAATTCGCCAACGTTGGGAATATCGCAGCCAAACTCAGATGGAATGTAGAGCTTAACGTTAGCAGCAGCGGCGGCATCGGCGACTTTATTCTGAGGAACGTCCAAACCGAGCAAGTTAATAACGACATCCACACCGTCAAAAGCTTCAGCCAGTCCTTTTCCGGAAGTATAATCGGCCTGGTAAAATTTCAAGTCGGCCTCTGAACTAGGGACAATTGAGCCAGCCTTGGAGGCATCTCTGGTAATAACGCGAATGGGGAAAGCGTATGAGTCTCTAAAAGTGCTGGAAAGAACGGCTCGGATAACGTGTTCACCAATTGTGCCGTTAGCACCAAGAATAACAAGAGTAGGGCTGGTCATGATGAATAAAAAGGTTTTGAGTGGTTTTTGATATTGAGGTCAGTTGAGTGTGTTTGTCTGCGTTAGATGGGTGCCTTGCTGAAGATCTGTTTTGTACATGTCTTTAGAGAATTCGGACTCCGCTTTATACTTGCTTGAAAACAAGCATACGCCATTCAAAGGGCCAACATTGCTAAGTTCCAACATTCAAAGCCAGAAATACCTGAGAGACCTGGCAGAGTAAGCCTTCTCAAAGGTTAATTTTGATTGGTCAATAACAGCGGTCTGATGAGACTCGCCGATGGCTTTTGAAAGTTTTAATGTTTCTACTGAAATTAAATCGAAGAATTACCAAATAGCTTCCACCCACCAGGAGTTCAATGACGAATATTTCACACATAACAAACAAAATGATTGAGAGTCTCCGTCAACCGAAGATGTCGGCTGGCTTGTGGGTTGGGGAAGCTTTGTTAGACGGGGAGACATCTGTGCCGGAGGTCTTGGCACGCGGAATAGGATTAACTAAAAGGCCGTGTGTGATGTAAAATTTGTATGAGTTGCCGCCTTGCAATTGTAACGGTACTTTTGTAAGATGGTGTATGGGTAATTAAGCAATTTACAAAGACTCAAATTACTAGCTATATTAACTCACACGTTTTCTCAATAAATATTCTCTAATGAAATGAAAATTAACCACGGTGAGTCTTTGGTGTTCAAACATGAATTGTGCTCGAACGCTCTACCTGGGACATACTGGTAATACCAGCTTGACGAGTAAAGCATCGCTTTAACTACACATCGGTCGATTCCAAGCTTAGGCCTCAGCCATCCATAGAAAGGTGCCATACTTTACTCAGTTAGTTAGTACGTATATGTTTCCATTATTCATGCACAGTGCTGGTAAATTTTGTTTTCATTATCTAGGTATTATTAGACGGGGGTTTCTACTATAGGCTAGCTACACCGGTAGTCTAATTTGGACGGGAAACCGAGCTCAATTGCTCACTTTGAGGACCGGGAGAACCTGAGATTGCTGAAATGCGGAGTCATATCGTTGTACTAATGCAGGGGTTTCGTTGACATACAGCATGGCTTGTTAATGTAAAAACGGGTTTCTTCAAATTTGAAAAGAATGGGCCTCGCGAGGGTCGACTATTGGGCACCCTATTCCGTGCGCATGAAAGCAATTTCTATTTCACAGGTGAGATCGTTAACTTTGGATCCATGGACCCGCTATCATTAAATATTAATGCATAACAGACTACCGACCTGGTAATATCGTTTGTGAAGTTCAATTGATAGTTGACAGTTCAATCATTTTCTTCTTCCTGATGCTAAACTAGAGAAGGTTGGCTTGAAAAAGTTTTTTGGGTTGTGCTTTTCTTTTACAATAGAGCTATGGATTTCCTGGCTTGTCATTTTCAGGTTCACTCCGCTACTTGGATTGACTGCCTAATGTGTCGCCTACTTTAAATAATCTAACACTGAGGGTCCTTTTTTTTTTTTGTTTAGCCCAGTCCAGTCTACTGTCATTCGTTAGTTGTAAAGCTCCGGATCCGTACTCATTTGAAATTTAATCCCCTCCATACACTCTACTACTTTCACTAAGTATTTTATTTAACTACACTATAGTCAAATCTATTTTTTATTCTTTGAATAGAGACTGTTTCCGACTTCTTCGAAAGAGGAAAACTTGAATAGCCCCTTAGACACAAAATCGTTCCCAGTAGGCTTGTGATAGAATCCACCAGTAGCAATGATACCTCTCAAGCCAACGAGGAAATCTCCCTCGTTTTGTGGTCCATTTTTTACAACTTTGAGAGCAGGGACAGTAGCTTCCTCCAGAGGCTGAGCAATCAGCTTTAGCTTCTTTCCAGAAACTTTTTCGTAAATTTCCTTCAATGTTCGGGGAGAAATGACATCCCCAGCGATTAAAACTTCTTCAGGGATTTCAGATGGCTTCTTAGTAGCAATTGAAGCCACGGTTTTGCCGATATCGACCACAGAAGTAACACATATCTTCGTGTCAATATCACCGTAATATGTGAGATCTCCAGTCTCAGGGTAGTTGAGTCCAAGAAAGGGACCAAGACTGTAAGCCCATTCAGAAAAGGCACCAACGGCAATGACAACGGTCTTCAGCTTGAGACTTTGTGCGTACTTCAACTCATCTATTTTGACCTTAGCGAAATCAGTAAATTCGCCGATGTTGGTAAGGTTACAGCCGAACTCAGATGGGATATAGATCTTGACTTTGGCAGCGGCGGCAGCATCGGCTACCTTTTTTTGGGGAACCCCCACTCCAAGCAAGTTTACAACGACGTCCACACCATCAAAAGCTTCAGCTAAGCCTTTGCCTGAAGAAATATCGGCACTGAAAAACTTCAGGTCTTTCTTTAAATCGGGGACCTTTGACGCAGCCTTTTCAGCATCTCTGGTAACGACACGAATGGGAAGAGTGTACGAGTTCCTGAAGGTATTGGAGAGAACAGCTTTAATGACATGTTCACCGATGTTGCCATTGGCACCAAGGATAACAATAGTAGGTTTAGTCATATTGAATTGAAGGAGCTAAGATAGTTTTAGAGATCAATTGAGTGATTTGAAACGGTTGTAAGGGTTGAAAGGGCTGAAGAAGTATAGATATATGAAAGAGTTTAATTCTAGAGGATTTAGTCCATGCTTTATAATTGAGGTTTCTTGCCTGAATTCTTGTAGCAAGGCCTCGAGGGATCATTTACACAGCGGTGAACTTAAAAATCCCAGGCATTGTTAAAATGCAATATTAGGTAAGTCGCATAGATGAACTAGATTAGCTAGGCCAGAGTCTCTTGACCATACGGGCCTCGGTAATATTTGCACTTACAAATCAAGATCTCGAGAATTAAGTTGGTGAACCTTTAAATGAATTCTCAAAGTCTATTGATTTCGTTTCACTCGCAAAATCCTGAGCTTAAATTTGTCATGCCAGCAACCTTGCAACTTGAAATTTAAGATTGGTAAGCGTGGGGAACAAGAGCTTTGTGAATAGCTTCAATATGCTTACTAATTAGCTCGAGATCTCTTGAAGTCTACAGTACGTAGTTGAAGATATTTTACCCTCTAGTTTCGTGCTACAAACTCGAAACTTTTACATCTTTCTGATTCAGTTGAGGGGCCCCATAATTCTGTGGGGTAGCGGGGACGTGTTACCGTTTTTGGGGTCAATTAGATCTCTTATGCCTTGTTTGTGTGCAATTGTGTCATAGCCATATAGTAAATAGGCCTTACCCACTGGTGACTGACATAACCCGTAGTAGGAGCCTTACGTAAGCAAGGTCCGTGGTTAAAATAGGGGAAGCGCCGAGACCCGAAGTCTGGCACTTCCCCAAGGATTCAGCCTAGGTTCCATACGGTATAACATATAAGTACCCTCAGGGAGCATAGCTTGGTAAGGG